>WOXC01003044.1:0-226308 GCA_011680675.1 Gymnobelideus leadbeateri
ATCCCCTCATCCAATCTTCTCTCTCCCATACCTTCTCCCATACCCCCTACAACTTTACCATTAGAGCAAGGTGAATCTCTATGCCCCAATACCTGAACATCTTACCTCCCAATTACAAGCAAAAAAAAAAGTAAAAGTATTAATAATAGTATTTATATATATTTGAAACATTAATCTTAAAACCTTGAAATTCAGATCCATTCCCTAACTCCCTTATCACCAATTCCCTTAGGGAAGATAAGTAATTCAGTATTTGTTGTACATGTATAGCTATGCAAAACATTACCATAGTAGATATATTGTAAAAGGCTGCCCATAATTCCCTCCCACCCATCCCACCCCCCACCTGGTCCATTCCCTACATGATCCTGTCCCTCTTCTAAAGTGGGTACTTCCAACCTCCCCTCCCCCAAGAATGCCCTCCCATCCATCACCCCCCCTCCCATCCACCTTCCCCCTACTCTCCAGCAGGTTGAGATATCCCATTTAGTATGTATGTCATTCTCTCCCTGAACAAAATTCAATGAGAATATGGATTTACCTTTTTCCCTTCCTACTCTCCCCCTCCCCTGCAACCACTTCCCCTTGCTTCTTCTACATGAGATAGTTTACCCTACCCTGTCTCTCCCCATCTCCTCCTGCCACTTTCCTCTCTCACCTCATAACTTCACCCCTTAAGTATCATCCCTTCCCAACAAATTCAACCTATGCCCTCTATCCATATACAAACAAACACAAATTCACATATGTATTCATATGACCATATACCCTTCTTCCATTATTTTCATACTGAGAAAGGTTTCATCAGTCACAGTTATTGTTTTTCCATGTAGAAATGTAAATAGTTCAACTTTGATAAGTTCCTTTTGATTTCTTTTCCCTGATTACCTTCTCAAGCATCTCTTGCTTCTTGTGTCTGAATGTCAAATTTTCTATTCAACTGTTTTTTTCCTCAAGAATGTTTGAAAGGGGGCAGAGCCAAGATGGCAGAGTAGAAACTGCTCATCCAAGCCACTCTGCCCCCAGATTCCCTCCAAACTATGTAGAGTGGGACTCTGAACAATTTCTGGAGCCCCAGCACCCACAGAGCGACACAGAGGGGCTAGCCTCCCGCTGAGGACAGCCCAGAAGCCCTGCAGGAAGGAGCAGTGCAGCGGTCTGGGAGCCAGCAGCGCTCAGCATGGGAAGCCGAGCCGAGCCCAGGTCCACGTGAGCCGAGGTTTTAGCCCCAGGGCGGCAAGGGCAGCAGCTGGCTGGAGAGACCCTAGAACACCAGCAGCTGTGGCGATTCCAGAATTATCAACATAGACATGCCTAGGACAAAGTGAGAGGTTAGTGCCCTATGGACTTTGCGACCAGTATTTGGGGAATGCGTCAGCTTCCTCCCCTGGGGGCTAGAAGCCGCTAAGGAGACACACCATTTTGTAGTTTTCAGGGGCAGCTCCAGCTCCTGGCCTGTGAACTATAGGGAGATCCAGCAATCAGTCTTGGGGGGTAATCGCTCTTGCTTTAACCTCCCTGGATCTGGATTGTGATCTGGGCTGGAGGTCGTGGGGGGGTTTCCAGCTTCCAGAAACGGAAGATGTCCCCCACACATTCAGGACGAAAATTCCGGTCTGGCAGCAGAGCCATAGTGTGGCAACAAGCCCAAAAGTCAAGTAATGAAGTGGCAACATGCCAAGGCAAAGGAAACAGAAAAATGCAACCCTAGACTCCTATTTGGGGGGCATAGAGCGGGAAAAGGACTGTGAGGTCAGAAATCCTGCTCCAAAAGCCACAGGGGAAAACATGAGCGGGTTGCAGGCCATAGAGGACCTTAAGAAGGACTTTAAAAATCAAATAAGAGAAGTGGAGGAAAAAATAGAAAGAGAAATGAGAAGGATGCAGGAAAAGTATGAAATGAGGGTCAACAGCCTGACTGAGGAAAACAACACCTTAAAAAAAAGACTAACTCAAATGGCAAAAGAGGCCCAAAAAGGCAATGAGGAGAAGAATGCCTTAAAAAGTCAAATTTGCCAGATGGAAAAAGAATCTCAAAAGCTCACTGAGGAGATTCACTCCTTCAGAGTTAGACTGGAGCAAATGGAAGCTAATGACTTTATGATAAATCAAGATGCTGTTAAGCATATCCAAACAAATGAAAGATTAGAAGGCAATGTGAAATATCTCATGGGAAAAACCACTGACCTGGAAAATAGATCCAGGAGAGACAATTTAAAAATTATTGGACTACCTGAAAGCCACGATCAAAGAAAGAACCCAGAAATCACCCTTCAACGAAATTCTCAAGGAAAATTGCCCTGATGTTTTAGATCCAGAGGGCAAAATAGAAGCTGAAAGAATCCACAGATCACCTCCTGAAAAAGATCCCAAAAGAAACTCCCAGGAATATTATAGCCAGGTTCCAGAATCCCCAGATCAAGGAGAAAATACTCCAAGCAGCCAGGAAGAAACAATTTCAATATTGTGGAAACACAATCAGAATAGCCAGGACCTGCAGCTTCTACACTGAGGGATCGCAAGGGCATGGAATATGATATTCCAGAGGGCAAAAGAACTGGGAATGAACCCAAGGGTAACCTACCCAGCAAAACTGTGTATTTTGTTTCAGGGGGAAATATGGTCATTCAGTGGAATAGAGGACTTTCAAGCATTCTTGAGGAAAAAACCAGAATTGAATAGAAAATTTGACATCCAGACACAATAAGCAAGAGATGCCTGAGAAGGTAATCAGGGAAGAGAAATCAAAAGGAACTTATCAAAGTTGAACTATTTACATTCCTATATGGAAAAGCAATAACTGTGACTGATGATATCTTTCTCACTATGAAAATAATGGAAGAAGGGGGTGTGGTCATATGAATACCTATGTGAATGTGTGTGTATATGGTTACAGTTATATATGGATAGAGGGTATAGGTTGAATTTGTTGGGAAGGGAGGATACTCAAGGGGTGAAATTATGAGGTGACAGAGGAAAGTGGCAAGAGGAGATGGGGAGAGACAGGGTAGGGTAAACTATCTCATGTAGAAGAAGCAAGGGGAAGTGGTTGCAAGGGAGGAGGAGAATAGGAAGGCAAAAAGGCAAAACCATATTCTCATTGAATTTGGTTCAGGGAGAGAATGACATACATACTAAATGGTATATCTCAACCTACAGCAGAATAGGGGGAAGAGGGATGAGAGGAGGGATGATGGATGGGAGGGCATCCTTGGGCGGAGGGGAGGTTAGAAGTACCCACTTTCAAAGAGGGACAGGATCATGTAGGGAATGGACCAGGTGGGGGGTGGGATGAGTGGGAGGGAATTATAAGCAGCCTTGTACAGTATATCTACTCTGATAATGTTTTGCGTAGCTAGATATGTACAACATATACTGAATTACTTATCTCCCCAGAGGGAATGGGTGACAAAGGAGGAAAGAAATGGATCTGAAATTCAAGTTCTTAAGATTAAATGTTTCAAATATATATTTAAAAAATTGATCATAAAAAAATAAGAATGCTTGAAAGTCCTCTATTCCACTGGATGACCATATTTACCCCTGAAACAAAATACTCAGTTTTGCTGGGTAGGTGATTCTCGGTTTTAATCCCTGCTCTTTTGCCCTCTGGAATATCATATTCCATGCCCTTCAATCTCTCAGTGTAGAAGCTGCCAGGTCCTGTGCTATTCTGATTGTGTTTCCACAATATTGAAATTTTTTCTTCTTTGCTGCTTGTAGTATTTTCTCCTTGATCTGGGAATTCTGGAACCTGACTATAATATTCCTGGGAATTTTCTTTTTGGGATCTTTTTCAGGAGGTGATCTGTGGATTCTTTCAACTTCTATTTTGCCCTCTGGGTCTAAAACATCAGGGCAATTTTCCTTGAGAATTTCTTAAAGGGTGATTTCTAGGTTCTTTCTTTGATCACAGCTTTCAGGTAGTCCAATAATTTTTAAATTATCTCTCCTGGATCTATTTTCCAGGTCAGTGGTTTTTCCCATGAGATATTTCACATTGCCTTCTAATCTTTCATTTGTTTGTATCTGCTTAACTGCATCTTGATTTCTCATAAAGTCATTGGCTTCCATTTGCTCCAGTCTAACTCTGAAGGAATGAATCTCCTCAGTGAGCTTTTGAGATTCTTTTTCCATCTGGCAAATTCGACTTTTTAAGGCATTCTTCTCCTCATTGCCCTTTTGAGCCTCCTTTGCCATTTGAGTTAGTATTTTTTAAGGTGTTGATAGAATCTTTTAAGGAAAAGTTTATGTATAAATTAGATCATCTTGTTATTTCTGAGGGTCTTTCATATATTAGGCACTTAAATGTTTGTTGCAATTATGGTCCATGAATGTAATAAGATATTAATTTATTGTTAGAAATGATGAATACAGGCAAGCATGAGAAGATTGAGATGAACTGATGTAAAGTAAGCAGAATCAAGACAACAATAAAGATAGTGAGCACAACGATGAAAAGGGAAAGAACTACACTAAACAATCAAAACTAAGCCTGACCTCAAAGAAAAGATACCTCATTCCTTTGGAGAGTCTGGAGTCTATATCAAAATGTTAATTTTTGAAATGTATTACTTAGTTTTCCTGATTTTTTTCTTCCTCTTCTTTCTTTTTAAATTCTCTATTATGAAAAATCACTTCCTGCAAAGCGGAGTTGGGAAGGATACAGCAGAAATCTAGATTTAGACATAAAAGATGTCAATAAAAATTTATTTGCAAAAATGAATGCTTGTTGAACTGAATTATTGAAAGAACTCATGGTAATAGAAATGAGATAACCAACTAAACTTTATTGAATTGGGCAAAACCAAACATTGAATCCTTCTGAGTTGCTTTGCTCCTGGGCACAGGCTGGTAGAGAAGATAGGTGAAAGATGGTATACATACATACATACATATGTATATATATATATATACATACATACATATATACATATATCTATATACGTGTGTATATATACATATATACATATGTATAATATATGGATATATGGATATTATGTATATGTATATACACACATACATATGTGTGTATACCCAGAATTAATACTGAGCTTAAAGGTAACTCCTTCTTTAGCAATCTATGATAAGAAGCTTGAAAGACACAAAGTAAACTAATGACTAAAAAAATAACCAATTGCATTTTATTATGTATCATCCGTCTGGCACATTAGAATGAATGACAGTCCCTGTTTCTGTCATCTGCCCAATTGTTTACAATTCTCTGTTGTGTTTTATGTTTGGCTGATTAAAAAATAAGTAATTAAATTCTTCATCTTAATACTTTTGGACCATACTTACGATTTCATTGATACAGGGAGCTCCTCTGAGAGAACTCTTCCTATCGATACAGCTTACTGATTGGTTTGGAAATTGTAATCTTGGAGGTCCCTGAGACACCAAGAATTTAAGGGGCTTCCCCAGGGATACCCAAAGAGTATGTGTTGGAAACCAGGGCATCTTGACTCCAATGTCATCTCTCTAGACATGATGCCATGCTGCTATCAAGTCTCATTGTATTTTCAACATAGGCACAATCATTTGCACCAAAGGATAATTTTACAAGAACTATTTAAATTCTCACATATATTTGATGTTGCTGTTTCTTTTCTGTTTTGACCAGACTTTTTCAGGAGTTCTGTATTCAGTTCTGACCATCACATTTTTGAAAAGATGATGACAAGCCAGAGGGTGTGCAGAGGAGGATAATTAGGGTGGTGAAGGGACTTGATATAATTTCACATGAGGAAAACTTGAAGGAAATCTGAATGTTTAGCCTGGAGAAGCCTCAGAGTGGGGGGAGGGATGTGACTGGTGTCTTTTAAGTACCAATGTGCTATCATGTAAAAGAAGGCAGAAATAAGGAAAATATGTGGAAATTTCAAAAGGATGAAAAACTAGGTTTGATTTTTTTAAATGCTTCCTAAAATAAGTCATCTTGAAGTGGCATGGATTGGCAGGGGACTGGAACTATAGGAGGAGACAGGGGCAGCTAGGTTATGTAGTGCATAGAACACAGGGCTTGGGATCAGAAGGACTCATCTTCCTGAGTACAAATCTAGCCTCTGTCAATTTATAGCTGGGTGACCCTGGGCAAGTCACTTAACTCTGTTTACCTTATCCTCATCTGTAAAATGAGCTAGAAAAGGGAATGGTAAACCACTTCCATACCTTTGCCAAGAAAATTCCAAATGGATTCAGATAAGGTTGAAAAAATGATAGAACAACAATGAAAGGAGGGTACAATTCTTTGACTTTCAGTAGAGGTCTTTAGGGAAAGGCTGAGTGATGACTTGTAATTATATTGTAGAGGGATCCTTATTTCAATACCGGTTAGCCCTGTTGACTTCTGAGGGTCCTGGCAACTATGAGATTCTGTGATCTATTCTTTCTTAGTTTATTTAATTAGTAATTAGTTGAGTAATGCAAGTGAGAGATACCACAGTTGAGTGACTTGCCTATGGTTGGAAGGGAGAGGATGACAACATATCCTGTTGCTAAAGAGTTATAGCCTAGAGAAAGAAGCAGCTTGGAGCCCATACCTAGACACCATGCTGTACTGGGCTGCAGAGAAAGGGAGGGCCTGCCTAAACTAGGGATCTGATGAAATTCTTTCCATACTTGGAGAGAGAGCTTAGTTAGAGTAACTTATTTCAATATTTTGATGTTTTCATGAGTCTGTGTTCTCTCGATTGTGAGGGTTGTTGTTGTTCAGTCATTTCAGTCATGTCTAACTCTTCATGAACCCATTTGGGATTTTCTTGGCAAAGATACCACAGTAGTTTGCCATTTCTTTCTCCAACTCATTTTATAGATGAGGAAAGTGAGGCAAATAGGGTTAAATGACTTGCCCAGGGTCACATAGCTAGTAAATGTTTGCAGCTGGATTTGGGCTCAGATCTTCCTGACTCCAGGCTCAGAGTGCTATCCACTACACTATTTGCCCTCATTGTGTTGGGTCCTAGTATGAGGGTCAAAACCCATTTATGCCTTTCCACCATGTGATCATTATACATATTCTTCTTTAAATCATCATAGAGAATATACTCTATTGATCAGGAGGCTTTCTTTTGGTCATTTTTAATACTTTACATATATCAGTGTAATACCTGTGCTATCCATTTGTCATTCTTCTCTATTGTTACATGACCAGCCCACTTCCTCTTTCAAATCATAAATGACTTTCAACAATTTCTTCATATCTTTTCTTTCCAATCCCATTCATATATGTCTCCTCCATCCCCTCCCAAGAGAGCTATCCTCAATACCAAAAAATAAGAAAGAGGGAAAAAAAGTGGTTCAACAAAACTAACCTGAGTCTGAGAGAATGTATGATATTCTTCACTCATAGTGATCCACCTCTACAAAGAAAGTAGAGAACTAAACTTTTTTTCATCTCTTCTTAAGGATCAGCCTCAGTCATTATGATTGCCCAGCATTCAGATTTTTTGTTTATTTTTGTTCTTTCCTTTTATATTGTTTCAATTACTGTATATGTCACTTTTTTTCTGATTCTGTTCACTTTGACTTGCATTAATTCATATGTCTTCTCATACTTTTCTTGCATTCTTCACAAAGATATATATTCAATGATATCTTTTACATCACTTCATAAGTGCATTTGCATAACACTTACACTTAACCAAACTTGTCTCTATTTCCTCTGATTTTCCACAATTCTGATTCTTTAATTATAGCATTCCGTGATTGATAGCTATATAGTGTAACAGAAGCAATATTAGAGTTTAAAAGGTGAATTTTTGTGTCAGGGAGCCCTGTAGAGTGATTAAAGTGCTGTACTATTTCCCAAAAGTATTCCAGCCATTTTCCTCATTTTATTTAATACTTGTCCATCTATGGGTAGTTGTGTAAGCTATACGTATTGATAGATCAACTTAACAAGTAGCCAGCCAAACTTCATGATGTAGTCTAAATAATATAACATCTTCCTTCAGTGTCTGAGGCTTTTTCATCCTGGAATATCCCTATGCTATACTACCCCCTCTTCTCCTATTGGTGAATTCCTTTCTGGGACTCTATTTTGGGGAATGTCCCTGGCCAGCTATGTTTCATTCCCCTTCTGGCTGTGCTTCTGACCCTATTGACTCTGAAACTATGTCCTCCATGTCTTTACCTGAGTACTTTCTCTTCCCCCAATCCCAACTTTTTTTTACTTCCTTTTATTTGTTGTCTTCCTCCCTTAAAATGTAAACTCATTGAGGGCAGAGCTATCATTATGGTTATATTTCATCCCCAGCACTTAGCACATGCTTTACGTATAGTAAGTACTTAATAAATGCTTGTTTTCTGTTGTCTGTAATCCACTTTATTTGTGTGTATGTATATTACTAAAATTAATTCCTTTATTTATATATGGTTCTCCTTGAAGAAAGTGACTATGTAATATTTTGGGATTTGATTCAGTTTGGATGATGGTATCTGCATAAAGAAGCATCTGGAGGTCATGATTTATAATAGGTTTTTCTTCGTTATAGACACTGTGTAGGACATGGGAATGGTGAATACATTTGTTGAATACATATTGCCCCATTTGACATTTTCCATATAGATAACTAGAAGCTCATTAAACAAAATTAGCTCTGAGATTTCTTCCATTAAAGAACTTTGGATGACCTTAGTAAATTTATTGGAGATAATAACAGGTTGAGTTTTGCTCTACAAAATATTTTTTATGAAGAAATTATAAATGTAGCACAATTTGTACTTAATTGTATACATGTAAAGATGTAGTAGGCTGGGGAAATATTCTAGCATAAGAGTCTTCCCATTTACTTATGATATTTTCATCAAGGATTCATCTTATTAATGCATAGACCCTTTATAGAGATGAAAAAATAGGTATAATTGTCAATAGTTGTTGATATCTTTTCCATATTTTTATGTATCCATGATCCTTCAATTCTTTTGGTATCTCACTCTCCATGAAAATAAATTTCTTGATGGCTTAAAAAAATGTTTCACCTATAGCAGTCCTTTGAAACTTCATCAGTATTAATGACATATTCTTTCCCTCCTACTACATAGCACCTCCAGTCCTAAGGCATTAGAGTCATATATGCTTTTCCCACTGTTGCCTATGTTACCACTTAAAAAAAATCAAGAAAATCTATTCTTTTCTGGTATCATTTTATTATTCTCATTCTAGTTTCATCTGTATGTGCTATGGAATGATCTAACACAACCAGATATCACATCAGACTTTCTTTAATAACAAATATTTATTAAGGACCTATTGTGTACAAAGCATTCTCCCATGTGCTGGGGAAGATGCAACATTTAGACAACAATAAGTCAACGAGCATTTATTAAGTGCCTACTATGTGTCAGACACTATGCTAGGCACTGGAGATACAAAGACAAAAGTGATATAGTCCCTCTCCCACTCCCTATTTACAATCTGTAGGATGAAATGACATGTGAACGTGTACAAAATCTAAATACATAGTAATAAGATAAAAACTTCTTCCCTTTATCCAAAGAGCTTATAGTCCTATAAAAAAGAAATAATAATGAATGTTTATATAGCACTTGAAGGTTTTCAAAACCCTGTACATTTACTTTCACATTGGTTAATTACCCAGTAATTGGTTACTGCCCAGTATAAGGAAATAAGACCAATATAGATAGCTATAATATGCATAATACCACATGATGAATACATTAAAAAGGTATAAAACAAAGTATTTTATAAGTTATCAGGCAAGTCATTATGAGATAGTGGGAGAAAAAAATAAGGAAGGCTTTGAGAAGGTGGTGGTATTTGAGAAGGGATTCCAAGTTTAAAAAGCAATGCAATTGGGGGCAAAAGCAGCTTCTAGACATAGAAACTCAGACCATTTGAAGTATAGAGTTCATGGAAAGTACTGATATGAGATACGACTTTAAAGAGAGGGTAGAACAAGATTATGGAAGGCCTTGATATTGGCAAATTAATTTGAACTTGTTAGACAATAGACAGATGATGAAATTTTTAAGTAGAGGAGTGACCTGACTAGATCTGATATCTGTAAGAAATGTTCTTTTGCCAGAGACATGAAGAAGATTAGGTGGATGGCAGGGAGGGGGGAGAGGGAGGAAGCACACACAAAGAGTTCTGGGGAAGCTATTGTGACAGTCACTGGTAGAATGGTGACAGTGGGAATAAATAGAAGGTAATGGAAGTGATATATTTGAGAGATGAAATCAATGAGATTTGGTAAATTGTTGGATATGAGGGTCAAAGGAGAGGGAAGAGTCTAATTTAATTCTAGGGTTTTGCACATTGGACCCATGATGACTGGTACTATTATAAAAATAAATTGTGAAATCCAAAGCAGCAGGTTTAGGGGGAAATTTAAGTTTGATCATTATGGACATGGTGGGGGCATCCTATTAAAGAAGTCCTATATAGAGTTGGAAATACAGCTTAAATTCTGTGTAAATAGTTAGCTATGTTGTAGACGTAGCCTCAACCTGGAAGGGAGATTGATGGGAAAAAGATTAAAAGTCTGGCAAGTGTCCTGTCTTTATACAAATGTACACACAATCTGAGTAAAGGATGTCATGCCTCTTTGGAAACCATCTACACGGATGTAGATGGGTGTAAACATCATTATCAGCAATCAATTGTTAGGATGCAACAAAAGACTCTAATTAGGAGAATTCAGAAGGAATTAAACAGATGCCTTTAGGGTTCTTAGAAAGACATTCTTTTATTGCAAGTATATATTAAACTGTGTAATGGTTTTCTTCAGGCCACAATGGAAAGCAGAAACATAAAAGGATGGGGCCTTCATGAGGCCTTGTAGTTCAACTTCCAGGCAGTTTTAAATTTCCAGTACCAAGCCCTCTACACACACAATGAGATACCTGTGCAATATATTATATTCATAGTTTGTAAGACATGGATAAAAGAATCAAGGATTTAGACCAGGAAGGAGACTTAGAGATTGCATAGTCTGGCAACTTCATGTGTCTCAAAAGAACATGGAGGTCCAGATTGAGCAGATTGAGGAGGTGACTTGCCTAAGGTCATGCAACTAATTGATGTCCCAAGCCAGGGCTCAAGCCAGGTTTCCTGATGTTCAATCAGGAAACCTTTTCCCACTACTTTATGCTGCCTATTACTCCACCCTGACAAACTCTCAAATATATCCCATCTTTCCTACTCCTACAGTCACATTTTTAGTCCATGCTTCTACTATCTTTGCCTTTATCTCAGTGTCTATGTAGAGTCAGTATCTCTATTATGGTGCAGGCTGTGTCTGCTCTGAAATAGTAAAAGCAGCAGATGCCTCTAGACCTATCCAGACATATAGGAACAGTCTACATGGAAGACACTGTAAGGAAGACATAAAGAGAGAGAACTCTAGACCTGGGGCACAGTTTTGCGCTTCTCCCCAAGTGTGCTGCTCATGATGATCAAGTTTGAAATTTCAGAGTCCACTTTGATTCTTTCCTCTACCTCCCAACCTCCTTCCATATTCCACCAGTTGTCAAGACATGTTGATTCTACTTCCTGTAAACATTTATTAAGCATCCATTATGCAACAGGCACTGTGCTAAGTGCTGATGATACAAAAAGAGGCAAGACAAAGCAAGGTATGTACAGGATAAATAGAAAATAATTGACACAAGTTAGGTACTAGTTCCAGACTATATCTCCGAAACCATTGCTTCTGAATGTATCTTACAACTGTTACTTTTCCACTCACTGTTATCAACCTAATTCAGGTCCTCACCATCTCTCTCAGACTAGTTTAATAGCCTCCCAACTGGCCTTCCTGCTTACTCTCTCTTCTCTCCAAACAATTGCCCAAACAGCTGTCAAGGTAGTGCACAGATTGGACCATGTCATCTATTTGAGTGGCTCTCTGTTATTCATAACATAAAATAGGCATTCTTTAGCCTGGTATTTAAGACCCTCCAAAATTTGGCTCTAACTTGTCTTTTCAGCTTAATTTCATATTATTTTCCATCACATAATATTTTTTACCAAAGAAGACAATTAGTTAATCTCCATACTTATTCTGTAGTTTCCTACCTCTGCACATTTGCTCAGGTTGTCCCCCATAGTTGAAATGCATTCCTCTTCCACAATAAAATATTCCCTGGGAAACAGCTTGGTCATTGAGTTATAGGGAAGTATCCTTAATCCTCAGAACTGGAACAGGTACCAATACTTATGTCATTTAGACCCTACACAGATCATGAACTTTTTATGCAACATCCCCTAGTGTTCATTCAAACTCTACTTGAACACCTTTACTGACAATGAAGCACCATAACAATCTCTAGAATAAATGGAAGAGCTCTGTATTCAAGTCACTGATTCAAGGACAGATTCAAATCCTGGCATTGCTATTTAAAATTTGTATGATTCTAAGTTAAACCACATTCCTCTCTGGGCTTCAGTTTCCTTCTTTTTTTTTTAAGTTTTATCTGTTTATTTCTTTTTTTTTAAACAAATGCTTTATTAACTTCTGTTTTACATCATTCATTTCCACCAGATTTTGAGTTACAATCATTTTCCCCTGTTATTCCCCTACCCAACCTCCCAGAATAGCAGACCCACAAAATATCACTTCCTCCAATCTGCTCTCTCCCATACCTTCTCTCATAGCCCTTCGACTTTTCCATTAGAGGAAGGTGAATCTTTGTGTCCCAATGCCTGCACATCTTATCTCCCAATTACAAGCAAAAGAGTATTAATAATAGTATTTATATATATTTGAAACATTTAATCTTAAGACCTCGTGTTTCAGATCCATTTCCTTCCTCCCTTGTCACCCATTCCCTCTGGGGAGATAAGTAATTCAGTATATGTTGTACATGTCTAGCTATGCAAAACATTATCATAGCAGATATATTGTACAAGGCTGCTTATAATTCCCTCCCACTCATCCCACCCCCCACCTGGTCCATTCCCTACATGATCCTGTCCCTCTTCTATAGTGGGGAGTTCCAACCTCCCCTCCGCCCAAGGATGCCCTCCCATCCATCATCCCTCCTCTCATACCCCTTCCCCTTATTCTGCATTAGGTTGAGATATCCCATTTAGTATGTATGTCATTCTCTCCCTGAACCAAATTCAATGAGAATGTGGTTTTGTCTTTTTTGCCTTCCTATTCTCCCCCTCCCTTGCAACCACTTCCCCTGGCTTCTTCTACATGAGATAGTTTACCCTACCCTGTCTCTCCCCATCTACTCTTGCCACTTTCCTCTCTCACCTCATAATTTCATCCCTTGAGTATTCTCCCTTCCCAACAAATTCAACCTATGCCCTCTATCCATATATAACTGTAACCATCTACACACACATTCACATAGGTATTCATATGACCACACCCCCTTCTTCCATTATTTTCATAGTGAGAAAGATATCATCAGTCACAGTTATTGCTTTTCCATATAGGAATGTAAATAGTTCAACTTTGATAAGTTCCTTTTGATTTTCTTTTCCCTGATTACCTTCTCAGGCATCTCTTCCTTCTTGTGTCTGGATGTCAAATTTTCTATTCAACTCTGGGTTTTTCCTCAAGAATGCTTGAAAGTCCTCTATTCCACTGAATGACCATATTTTCCCCTGAAACAAAATACTCATTTTTGCTGGGTAGGTGACCCTTGGGTTCATTCCCAGTTCTTTTGCCCTCTGGAATATCGTATTCCATGCCCTTCGATTCCTCAGTGTAGAAGATGCCAGGTCCTGGGCTATTCTGATTGTGTTTCCACAATATTGAAATTGTTTCTTCCTGGCTGCTTGTAGTATTTTCTCCTTGATCTGGGGATTCTGGACCCTGGCTATAATATTCCTGGGAGTTTTCTTTTTGGGATCTTTTTCAGGAGGTGATCTGTGGATTCTTTCAACCTCTATTTTGCCCTCAGGATCTAAAACACCAGGGCAATTTTCCTTGAGAATTTCTTGAAGGGTGATTTCTAGGTTCTTTCTTTGATCATGGCTTTCAGGTAGTCCAATAATTTTTAAATTATCTCTCCTGGATCTATTTTGCAGGTCAGTGGTTTTTCCCATGAGATATTTCACATTGCCTTCTAATCTTTCATTTGTTTGGATCTCCTTAACAGCATCTTGATTTCTCATAAAGTCACTAGCTTCCATTTGCTCCAGTCTAACTCTGAAGGAATGAATCTCCTCAGTGAACTTTTGAGATTCTTTTCCATCTGGCAAATTCGACTTTTTAAGGCATTCTTCTCCTCATTGCCCTTTTGGGCCTCCTTTGCCATTTGAGTTAGTCTATTTTTTAAGGTGTTGTTTTTCCTCAGTCAGGCTGTTGACCCTCATTTCATACTTTTCCTGCATCCTTCTCATTTCTCTTTCCAATTTTTCCTCCACTTCTCTTATTTGATTTTTAAAGTCCTTCTTAAGGTCCTCTATGGCCTGCAACCCGCTCATGTTTCCCCTGGGGCTTTTGGAGCAGGACTTCTGACCTCACAGTCCTTTTCCCACTCTATGCCCCCAAAATAGGAGTCTGGGGTTGCATTTTTCTGTTTCCTTTGCCTTGGCATGTTGCCACTTAATTACTTGACTTTTGGGCTTGTTGCCACACTATGGCTTTAAGGCCAGCTAGAGGAATTTTCGTCCCGAATGTGTGGGGGGCAACTTCTGTTTCTGGAAAGCTGTAAACCCACCCACGACTTCCACCCTAGATCACAATCCAGATCGAGGGAGGTTAAAGCAAGAGCGATTACCCCCCGAAGACTGATCACTGGATCTCCCTACAGTTCGCAAGCCAAGAGCTGGAGCTGCCTCTGTAAACTACAAAATGGCGTGTCTCCTCAGCGTCTTCTAGCCCCCAGAGGAGGGAGCCGACGCATTCCCCAAATACTGGTCCCAAAGTCCATAGGACACTAAGCAGCCAGCTGCTGGCCCTGCTGCCCTGGGGCTAAAACCTCGGCTCACAGGGACCTGGGCTCAGCTCGGCTCGGCTCCCCATGCTCTGTACACTGTGCGCTGCCGGCTCCCAGACCGCTGAGCTGGTCCTTCCTGCAGGGCTGCTGGGCTGTCCTCAGTGGGAGGTTAGCTTCTCTGTGTCATTCTGTGGGTCCTGGGGCTCCAGAAGTTGTTCAGAGTCCCCTTTTACATAGTTTGGGGGGAATCTGGGGGCAGAGTGGCTTGGATGAGCTGTTTCTACTCCGCCATCTTGGCTCCACCCCCTCTCAGTTTCCTTCTAAGTAAAATGGAGGAAGGGTATTGCATGAGGTACTTTCGAAGGTCCACTCTGGTAGTCTCCCACCTTTATGGCTCCTAAAAGAGGTTTCATTTTCTATTCTCCAGCCTGAATTTTTCCCCCTGACTCAGAGACTAGCCTTCAGAGAACTCTTACTTCACAGAGTGGTTGGGCTAGATGAGTTTTAATGTCCCTCCCTTCTATTTCAAAAAGTTGTATGATTTTGTAACTTGCCACTGGAAATTGGGTAAGAAAAAGGTCTGAATGGCTTGTCCTATGTACTTCCTAAGGCTTCATTGTTAGACAGTCTCTCTAGAGAAATCATTTAATCTGCAATCAAGAAACATTTACTTCCTGGAAGAGCTCCAGCTGCTGCCTTAGGTGATGTGATTTTTTTTTTTTGGTCCCTCTGGACTCCATGTATTGAACACAGTCTCATTCTACCAATAACCAAGTATTTTTCCTTACTCTTTATGTATCTGAAATCCTGAAATCTCAGCATCTTAGAATATTCAATTCAATATGAAATGAGATAATATTTGTAAAGAGGTTTTCAAGCCTTAAAGCATATATAAATGCTAGCTATTGTTGTTATTGTGATTAGTTCACAGAAAGTTATTAAGTACTTTACTTCCAACATGGAAGACACTGTGCTAAACACTAGAGGATGCAATTAAAAAATAATCCTTGCCCTCAAGGAGAATACAGTCAACTGGTGAGGAGACTACAAACATTTTTTATAAATAAGTACAAAATAAGAAAGTAATTTCAAGAAGAAGAAGAGAGCCCCAATAGTCAATGAAACAGAATTTTGTGTAAAAGGTGGGCCCTGAGCTATATTTTGAAGGAACCTAGGGGTTCCACAATACTATATCAAGGAATAGCCAAACTATTGTATGTTAGAGCAGGAAAGGACTCCAGAAATAATATAATCTGTATTGCACACATGTGGAAAATAAGGCTTAGAGAGAATTGGCTACCCTGAGTACAGTAAAATATAGAAGAATAGGAACTAACACACCAGATGATTTTTTTTTATGGACATGGATAATAGGAGAATTTATTTTGCTTGACTATATGTGATTGTTTTCTTTTGAATTTGTTTACTTTTAGTTTACAACATTTAGTTCCACAAATTTTTGAGTTCCAAATTTATCCCCTTTCCCTGCCCCCATGGCAGCATGCAATCTGATATCGGTTCTACATATACTTTCTTTCTTTTTAAAAAAATATTATTTCTTTACTTTTGTTTTAAAACATTCAATTCCACAGTCCCTTGAGTTTCCAATTTTCTCCCCCTCTCTCTCCTCCTCCCTTCCCCCCATGGCAGCATACAATCAAATATAGGATGTACAAATACCTTCACATTAAACATTAGTCAAGTTTAAAGAAGGATTATAACCAACAGAGTGAAAAATGAGAAAGAAGAAACAAAACAAAACAAAAAAAGAGAGAGCAAGTTGTTTGTTTCGATCTGCATTTAGACTCTGTAGTTCTTTCTCTAGATCGTTCCCTTTCCTTCATGAATCTTTTGGAATTGTCTTATAACCTTGCATTGCTGAGAGGACCCCAGTCTATCAAAGTTAGTCATCACACATATAATGTGTTTGTAATTGTATACAAAGTTCTTCTGGTTCTGCTCTCCTCACTCAGCATCAGTTTATATCAGTCTCTCCAGGTTCTTATGAAGTCTGTCTGCTCCTCATTTCTTATAGCACAATAGTATTCCATTACATTTATATAACACAACTTGTTTAGCCACTCCCCAACTGAAGGCCATCCCCTTGATTTCCAATTCTTTGCCACCACAAAAAGAACTGCTATAAATATTTTTGTATGTATAGGTCCTTTCCCCACTTTTATGATCTCTTTGGGATACAGCCCTAGAAGTGGTATTGCTGGATCAAAGCACTTTTTGTAACTTTTTTATAGCCCTTTGGGCATCAGTCCAGATTGCTCTCCAGACTGGTTGGATCAGTTCACAACTGCACCAACAATGCATTAATGTTCCAATTTTTCCACATCCTCTCCATCATTTATCATTTTTCTGTTCTGTCATCTTGGCCAATCTGACTGGTGAGATGTGGTACCTCAGAGTTGTTTTGATTTGCGTTTCTCTAATCAATAGTGATTTAGAGCATTTTTCATATGCTTATAGATATCTTTAATTTTTTCCTATGAAAACTGCCTGTTCATATCCTTTGACAATTTATCAAATGGGGAATGACTTGTCTTCTTATAGATTTGACCCAATTCTCTGTATATTTTAGAAATGAGACCTTTATCAGAGACACTGGATGTAAAAAATTCTTTCCCAATTTTCAGCTTTCCTCTTAATCTTAGTAATATTGGCTTTCTTTGCACAGAAACTTTTCAATTTAATGTAATCAAAATTATATATTTTGCATTTCATAATGCTCTCTAACTCTTGTTTGGTCATAAAATCTTCCCTTCTCCATAAATCTGACAGGTAAACTATTCCTTGTTCTCCAAGATTGCTTACAGTATCAGCCTTTATACCTAGATCATGCACCCATTTAGACTTTGTTTTGGTATACAGTGTTAAGATATTGGTCTATACCCAGTTTCTGCCATACTGATTTCCAGTTTTCCCAGCAGTTTTTGTCAAATAGTGAGTTCTTTTCCCAAAAGCTAGGGTCTTTGGGTTATTCAAACAATAGATTACTATAGTCATTGACTACTATGTCTTGTGCACATAGTCAATTCTACTGATCCACTACTCTATTCCTTAGCCAATACCAAGTAGTTTTGATGCCTGCTGCTTTATAATAAAGATTAAAATCTGGTATGGGAAGGCCACCTTCCCTAGCATTTCTTTTCATTAATTCCCTTGATATTCTGGCTCTTTAGTTCTTCCAAATGAATTTTGTTACTAGCTTTTCTAGCTCTATAAAATATTTTTTGGTAAATTGATTGGTATGGAACTAAATATGTAAACTAATTTAGGTAAAATTGTCATTTTTATTATATTAGCTTGACCTAACCACAAGGAACTGATGTTTTTTTCAATTATTTAGAGCTGACTTTATTTGTGTGAAAAGTGTTTTGTAATTGTGTTCATATAGGTCCTGGGTTTGTTTTGGCAGGTAGATTCCCAAATATTTTATAATGTCTACAGTAACTTTGAATGGAATTGCTCTTTCTATCTCTTGCTTTTGGGTTTTGTTAGAAATATATAGGAATGAGGGGCGGAACCAAGATGGCGGAGTAGAAACAGCTCGTCGAAACCTCTCTGCCCCCAGATTCCCCACAAACTATGTAAAAAAGGACTCTGAACAACTTCTGGAGCCCCAGCACCCACAGAACGACACAGAGAAGCTAACCTCCCGCTGAGGACAGCCCAGCAGCCCTGCAGGAAGGACCAGCGCAGCGGTCTGGGAGCTGGCAGTGTGCAGAGTGCAGGAGCCGAGCAGAGCCAAGCCCAGGTCCCCGTGAGCCGAGGTTTTAGCCCCAGGGCGGCAGGGCCAGCAGCCAGCTGGAGGAACCCCAGAACACCAGGAGCTGTGGCGACGCCAGAATTATCAACATAGACATGCCTAGGACAAAGTAAGAGGTTAGTGTCCTATGGACTTTGGGACCTGTATTTGGGGAATGCGTCAGCTCCCTCCACTGGGGGCTAGAAGTCGCTGAGGAGACACGCCATTTTGTAGTTTTCATAGACATTTCTGGCTCCCAGCCTACAAATAGTGGGGAGATCCAGCGATCAGTGTGGGGGGGTAATCGCTCTTGCTTTAACCTCCCTGGATCTGGATTGTGATCTAGGGTGGAAGTTGTGGGTAGGTTTACAGCTTGCCAGAAACGGAAGTTGCCCCCAACACGTTCGGGACGAAAATTCCCCTAGCTGGCCTTAAAGCCATAGTGTGGCAACAAGCCCAAAAGTCAAGCAATTAAGTGGCAACATGCCAAGGCAAAGGAAACAGAAAAATGCAACCCTAGACTCCTATTTTGGGGCATAGAGCGGGAAAAGGACTGTGAGGTCAGAAGTCCTGCTCCAAAAGCCCCAGGGGAAAACATGAGTGGGTTGCAGGCCATAGAGGAACTTAAGAAGGACTTTAAAAGTCAAACAAGAGAAGTGGAGGAAAAATTGGAAAGAGAAATGAGAAGGATGCAGGAAAAGTAGGAAATGAGGGTCAACAGCCTGACTGAGGAAAACAACACCTTAAAAAATAGACTAGCTCAAATGTCCAAGGAGGCCCAAAAGGGCATTGAGGAGAAGAATGCCTTAAAAAGTCGAATTTGCCAGATGGAAAAAGAATCTCAAAAGTTCACTGAGGAGATTCATTCCTTCAGAGTTAGATTGGAGCAAATGGAAGCTAGTGACTTTATGAGAAATCAAGATGCTGTTAAGCAGATCCAAACAAATGAAAGACTAGAAGGCAATGTGAAATATCTCATGGGAAAAACCACTGACCTGGAAAATAGACCCAGGAGAGACAATTTAAAAATTATTGGACTACCTGAAAGCCATGATCAAGGAAAGAACCTAGAAATCACCCTTCAAGAAATTCTCAAGGAAAACTGCCTGATGTTTTAGATCCAGAGGGCAAAATAGAGGTTGAAAGAATCCACAGATCACCTCCTGAAAAAGATCCCAAAAAGAAAACTCCCAGGAATATTATAGCCGGGTTCCAGAATCCCCAGATCAAGGAGAAAATACTCCAAGCAGCCAGGAAGAAACAATTTCAATATTGTGGAAACACAATCAGAATAGCCCAGGACCTGGCAGCTTCTACACTGAGGATCGAAGGGCATGGAATATGATATTCCAGAGGGCAAAAGAACTGGGAATGAACCCAAGGGTCACCTACCCAGCAAAACTGAGTATTTTGTTTCAGGGGAAAATATGGTCATTCAGTGGAATAGAGGACTTTCAAGCATTCTTGAGGAAAAAAACAGAGTTGAATAGAAAATTTGACACCCAGACGCAAGAAGTAAGAGATGCCTAAGAAGGTAATCAGGGAAAAGAAATCAAAAGGAACTTATCAAAGTTGAACTATTTACATTCCTATATGGAAAAGCAATATCTGTGACTGATGATATCTTTCTCACTATTAAAATAATGGAAGAAGGGGGTGTGGTTATATGAATACATATGTGAATGTGTATGTATATGGTTACAGTTATATATGGATAGAGGGCATAGGTTGAATTTGTTAGGAAGGGAGAATACTCAAGGGATGAAATTATGAGGTGAGAGAGGAAAGTGGCAAGAGTAGATGGGGAGAGACATGGTAGGGTAAACTATCTCATGCAGGGGAAGTGGTTGCAAAGGATGGGGAGAATAAGGAAGGCTAAAAAGGCAAAACCACATTCACATTGAATTTGGTTCAGGGAGAAAATGACATACATACTAAATGGGATATCTCAACCTGCAGCAGGATAGGGGGAAGGGGCATGAGAGGAGGGATGATGGATGGGAAGGCATCCTTGGGGTGAGGGGAGGTTGGAAGTACCCACTATAGAAGAGGGACAGGATCAAGTAGGGAATGGACCAGGTGGGGGGTGGGATGAGTGGGAGGGAATTATAAGCAGCCTTGCACAATATATCTACCATGATAATGTTTTACATAGCTAGACATGTACAACATATACAGAATTACTTATCTCCCAAGAAGGAATGGGTGACAAGGGAGGAAGGAAATGGATCTGAAATTCGAGGTCGTAATATTAAATGTTTCAAATATATATATAAATACTATTATTAATACTCTTTTGCCTATAATTGGGAGATAAGATGTGCAGGTATTGGGACATAAAGATTCATCTTTCTCTAATGGAAATGTCGATGGGGGTATGGGAGAAGGTATGGGAGAGAGCAGATTGGAGGAAGCGATATCTTGTGGGACTGCTATTCTGGGAGGTTGGGTAGAGGAATAATGGGGGGAAAATGATTGTAACTCAAAATCTGGCGGAAATGAATGATGTAAAACAGAAGTTAATAAAGCATTTGTTTAAAAAAAAAAAATAATATAGGAATGCCAAGGATTTATGTGGGTTTGTTTTGTATACTGCGACTTTGTCAAATTTATCTATTATCTCAAGTAGTTTTTAACTTGATTCTCTAGGATTCTCTAAGTATATCATCATATAATCTAAAAATAGTTTGTAAAGTATTGGAATCAATTGTTCTTTTTTTTTTTAAACAAATACTTTATTAACTTCTGTTTTACATCATTCATTTCCACCAGATTTTGAGTTACAATCATTTTCCCCCCATTATTCCCCTACCCAACCTCCCAGAATAGCAGTCCCACAAGATATCGCTTCCTCCAATCTGCTCTCTCCCATACCTTCTCCCATACCCCCATCGACTTTTCCATTAGAGGAAGATGAATCTTTGTGTCCCAATGCCTGCACATCTTATCTCCCAATTATAGGCAAAAGAGTATTAATAATAGTATTTATATATATATTTGAAACATTTAATGTTACGACCTTGAATTTCAGATCCATTTCCTTCCTCCCTTGTCACCCATTCCTTCTTGGGATATAAGTAATTCAGTATATGTTGTACATGTCTAGCTATGCAAAACATTATCATAGTAGATATATTGTACAAGGCTGCTTATAATTCCCTCCCACTCATCCCACCCCCCACCTGGTCCATTCCCTACATGATCCTGTCCCTCTTCTATAGTGGGTACTTCCAACCTCCCCTCACCCCAAGGATGCCCTCCCATCCATCATCCCTCCTCTCATCCCCCTTCCCCCTATCCTGCTGCAGGTTGAGATATCCCATTTAGTATGTATGTCTTTTTCTCCCTGAACCAAATTCAATGTGAATGTGGTTTTGCCTTTTAGCCTTCCTTATTCTCCCCCTCCTTTGCAACCACTTCCCCTTGCTTCTTCTACATGGGATAGCTTACCCTACCCTGTCTCTCCCCATCTCCTCTTGCCACTTTCCTCTCTCACCTCATAATTTCATCCCTTGAGTATTCTCCCTTCCCAACAAATTCAACCTATGCCCTCTATCCATATATAACTGTAACCATATACACACACATTCACATATGTATTCATATTTCCACACACCCTTCTTCCATTATTTTCATAGTGAGAAAGATATCATCAGTCACGGTTATTGCTTTTCCATTTAGGAATGTAAATAGTTCAACTTTGATAAGTTCCTTTTGATTTCTTTTCCCTGATTACCTTATCAGGCATCTCTTGCTTCTTGTGTCTGGATGTCAAATTTTCTATTCAATTCTGGTTTTTTCCTCAAGAATGCTTGAAAGTCCTCTATTCCACTGAATGACCATATTTTCCCCTGAAACAAAATACTCAGTTTTGCTGGGTAGGTGACCCTTGGGTTCATTCCCAGTTCGTTTGCCCTCTGGAATATCATATTCCATGCCCTTCGATCCCTCAGTGTAGAAGCTGCCAGGTCCTGGGCTATTCTGATTGTGTTTCCACAATATTGAAATTGTTTCTTCCTGGCTGCTTGTAGTATTTTCTCCTTGATCTGGGGATTCTGAACCTGGCTATAATATTCCTGGGAGTTTTCTTTTGGGGATCTTTTTCAGGAGGTGATCTGTGGATTCTTTCAACCTCTATTTTGCCCTCTGGGTCTAAAACATCAGGGCAGTTTTCCTTGAGAATTTCTTTAAGGATGATTTCTAGGTTCTTTCTTTGATCATGGCTTTCAGGTAGTCCAATAATTTTTAAATTGTCTCTCCTGGATCTATTTTCCAGGTCAGTGGTTTTCCCATGAGATATTTCACATTGCCTTCTAATCTTTCATTTGTTTGGATCTGCTTAACAGCATCTTGACTTCTCATAAAGTCACTAGCTTCCATTTGCTCCAGTCTAACTCTGAAGGAATGAATCTCCTCAGTGAACTTTTGAGATTCTTTTTCCATCTGGCAAATTCGACTTTTTAAGGCATTCTTCTCCTCAATGCCCTTTTGGGCCTCCTTTGCCATTTGAGTTAGTCTATTTTTTAAGGTGTTGTTTTCCTCAGTCAGGCTGTTGACCTCATTTCATACTTTTCCTGCATCCTTCTCATTTCTCTTTCCAATTTTTCCTCCACTTCTCTTATTTGATTTTTAAAGTCCTTCTTAAGGTCCTCTATGGCCTGCAACCTGCTCATGTTTTCCCCTGGGGCTTTTGGAGCAGGACTTCTGACCTCACAGTCCTTTTCCCGCTCTATGCCCCCAAAATAGGAGTCTAGGGTTGCATTTTTCTGTTTCCTTTGCCTTGGCATGTTGCCACTTAATTGCTTGACTTTTGGGCTTGTTGCCACACTATGGCTTTAAGGCCAGATAGAGGAATTTTCGTCCCGAACGTGTGGGGGGCAACTTCCGTTTCTGGCAAGCTGTAAACCCACCCACAACTTCCACCCTAGATCACAATCCAGATCCAGGGAGGTTAAAGCAAGAGCGATTACCCCCCAAGACTGATCGCTGGATCTCCCCACGATTTGTAGGCTGGGAGCCGGAAATGCCTCTGAAAACTACACAGTGGCGTGTCTCCTCAGCAGCTTCTAGCCCCCAGGGGAGGGAGCTGACGCATTCCCCAAATACAGGTCCCAAAGTCCATAGGACACTAACCTCTTCCTTTGTCCTAGGCAAGTCTATGTTGATAATTCTGGAATCTCCACAGTTCCTGGTGTTCTGGGGTTCCTCCAGCCGGCTGCTGGCCCTGCCGCCCTGGGGCTAAAACCTCGCCTCACGGGGACCTGGGCTCGGCTAGGCTCCTGCGCTCTGAGCGCTGCCGGCTCCCAGACCACTGCACTGGTCCTTCCTGCAGGGTGCTGGGCTGTCCTCAGCGGGAGGTTAGCTTCTCTGTGTCGTTCTGTGGGTGCTGGGGCTCCAGAAGATTTTCAGAGTCCTTTTTTACATAGTTTGTGGAGAATCTGGGGGCAGAGAGGCTTGGAGGAGCTGTTTCTACTCCGCCATCTTGGCTCTGCGGAATCAATTGTTCTTGATAGAATTCACTAGCAAATCCATCTGACCCTGGAAATTTCTTCTTATAGAGTTCATTGATAGTTTGTTCAATTTCTTTTTCTGAGATGAGGTTATTTAAGTAATTTACTTCCTCTTCAGTTATTCTGGGCAATTTATATTTTTGTAAATATTCATCCATTTTATTAAGATTGTCACATTTATGGGCATACAGATGGGCAAAAATAATTTCTATTATTGTTTTAATTTTCTCTTCATTGGAGGTAGATTCACCCTTTTCATTTTTGATACAGGTAATTTGTTTTTTTCTTCCTTTTTTATCATAGTGACTAAAGGTCTATCAATTTTATTGTCTTTTTTTTTTTCACAAAACCAGCTCTTAGTTTTATTTATTAATTCAATAGTTTTCTTAATTTAATTTTTATTAATCTCTCATTTGGTATTCAATATTTCTAATTTAGTAATTAATATGGGATTTTCAGTTTGTCCTTTTTCTAACTTTTTCAGTTGTATGCCCAATTTATTGACCTCTATTTTATTCATGTATGCATTCAGTGATATAAAACTTCCCCTAAGAACTGCTTTTGCTGCATCCCACAAGTAATGGTATGTTTTCTCATTATTGTCATTCTCTTGAATGAAGTTACTGATTGTTTCTATAATTTCTTGTTTGACCTACTCATTCTTTAGTAATTGGAAACTAAATCATTTAGTTTCCAATTAGTTTTTAGTTCATCTTTCCATAGGACTACATTACATATAATTTTTTTATTCCATCATGGTCTGAGGATGCATTTAATATTTCTGCCTTTCTGCACTGAATTTTGAGGGTTTTATGCCCTAGTACATGGTCAATTTTTGTGTATGTGCCATTTACCACTGAGGAGAAGGAATATTCCTTTTTATCTCCATTCAATTTTCTCCAGAGGTCTATCATATCGACCTTCTCTAAAATTCTATTCACCTACTTAACTTCTTTCTTGTTTATTTTGAAGTTATATTTGTTCAAAGTTCAAAGAGGGGGAGATTGAGGTCTCCTACATTTCTCCCATATTTTTGCTATCTATTTCTTCCTTTAACTCCCTTAACTTCTCCTCTAGGAATGTGGAAGCTATCCAGCTTGGTGCATATATGTTTAGTAATGATATTTTCTCATTTTCGATGGTGCCTTTTAGCAAGATATAGTTTCCTTCCTTATCTCTTTTAATTAGATCTCTTTTTGCTTTTGCTTTATCTGATATAAGGATTGCTACCATTGTTCCCTTTTTACTTTAGTTGAAGCATAATATATTCTACTCCAGCCTTTTACCTTTACACTGTGTATATCCCCCTGTTTCAAATGTGTTTCTTATAGACAGCACATTGCAGGAATATTGCTTTTAATCCATTCTGCTATCTGCCTGCATTTTATGGAAGAGTTCATCCCATTCACATTTACAGTTATGATTAATATCTGTGTCTTTCCCTCCATCCTATTCCCTCCCCTGTTTATGTTTTTATTTCTTCCTTCTCCTTTCCCCTCCTTAAGAGTTTTCCCTTTGACCACTGCCTCCCTCATTATTCCCTCCCTATGCACCCACTTCCCTTTACCTATCCTTTCCCCTTACTACTTCCTTCCCTTCTAACCACCCCCACTTTTTTCGCCCTTTCCCCTCCTACTGCCTATATGGCACAACAGATTTTTATATTTAACAAAGTATGTTATTCCCTCTTTGAACCCAATGTGATGAGAGTATATTTGATACAGTGCTCCTCTCCCTCCCTCCTTTCCCTCTATTATAATGAGTTTTTGTGTCTCTTCATGTTGGAACCCTATATTTAACTAATTATATTATTCCATCCTTGAAGCAAAACCAATGACAGTGAAGTTCATATAATGTTCATCTCCCTCACTTCTTTCCCTCTACTATAGTATATTTTTAATGCCTTTTTGTGTGGCACAATTTACCCTTTTCTGCATCCTCCTTTTCTTTTTTCACATTACAACCCCTTAATAAGGTATTATATCATCAGATTAGTTTGTTTATACCCACACCCTCTATGTATATCCCTTTTAATGTCACAATAATTATACAATTCTCAGTATCAACAGGTATCAGCTTCCCATATATGGATGTAAACACGTTGTTCTTATTGAATCATAAGTTATGTGACTGTGTGTGTGTGCATGTGTGTATGTATGTGTGTGTTTTCCTTTTTTACTATTTTATGTCTCTCTTGAGTGTTGTGTTTGGAGATCATATTTTCCGTTGAGCTCTGCCTTTTTCATCAGAAAGGTGTGGAAGTCTCTTATTTCACTGAATGACCATCTCCTTGCCTGAAAGATTATGTTCAGTTTTGCTGAAGAGTTGATTCTTGGTTGCAGTCCAAGCTCTTTTGCCTTATGAAATTTCATATTCTAATCCCTCCAATCTTTTGATGTAAAAGATGCTAGGTCCTGTGTGATCGTGACTGTAGTTCCACAATATTTGAGTTGTTTATTTCTGGCTGTTTGTAGCATTTTCTCCTTCACCTGATAATTCTGGAATTTGGCTATAATATTACTTGGAGTTTTCAATTTGGGATCTCTTTCAGGAGATGTCCAATGAATTCTTTTGATAACTATTTTACCCTCTGGTTCTAGGACCTCAGGGCGGTTTTCTTTGATAATTTCTTGGAGGATTTTGTCCAAGCTGTTTTTTTCATCATGGCTTTGTGGCAGGCCAATAATTCTTAGATTATCTCTCCTGTATCTGTTCTCTAGGTCAGTTGTTTTTCCGATGAGATATTTTACATTTTCTTCTTTTTCAATCTTTAGGTTTTGTTTGACTGCTTCTTGATGCCTCATAGAGTCATTAGCTTTGATTTGACTAACTCTAATTTTTAGCAAATTATTTTCCTCATTCAGTTTTTGAAGCTCCTTTTCCATATGTTCTGATTTCATTTATAGGGAGGTATTTTCTTCATTTAGATTATGAACCTCCCTTCCCAATTCACAAATTTTACTTTTTAAGGATTTGTTTTTCTTCAGTGAGATTTTTTCTACTTTGGCAATTGTAACTTTAAAAGAATTGGTCAGTTTATCTTTTACCTCTCTAATTTGGCTTTTAAAATCCTTCTTGAGCTCTTCCAAGAATGTTTTCTGGGCTTGAGATCAGTGCATATTTCCTTCTGTGGTCTCAGGTGTGGGTATAGAGTCAATGGTGCCCCCTTATGAGATTGGTTCTTCTTGCTTGCAATAATAGGATTCAATCATCTTTGGTTTTGCTTTTCCAACTTGCTTCTGGCCCATTGTGATTGCCTATTCCCTGGCTTTTAAATTCTGCTTCTGGAGTACAGAGGACTCTGACTCACACTTCTCAAGCTGGGAGCTAGAGAGCTGGTTGTTGACTTTGTGTGCTGTAATTTCTGGGTGTCTCGACTGGGGCCAAGATCAGGACTTTTGTTGTTTCCCCTGGGTTATCCTGAGGCTCACAGAGTAAGGTGTGGGGGAGTGGTGTTCTGGCCTCTTCAAGTTTCTGCCTCTGTGCCCCTGGGCTAGAGCTCAGGCAGGCTCAGCAGTTGGTGGTGGGGCCACACTGGTGTCTGCAGATTCTTTGATTGTGCTAAGGCACACCTGGGCTTCTGGTGTTAGCTCTTGCTGGCTCCACCCCCCTGGGTTTCAGGATCTCCCACTGGTCAGCTGATATGGGGCTTGTTGGGACTCCTCCCACCCTTCACTTCAGGCTTGGCACAGCCTCAGTCACACCCTTCCTAAAGGACTCCCAACCCTGCCACTGGTTCCACTACTTTAGGATTTTACACTGGGACAATAATCTCTGGGTTTTCAAGGTCAGAGTGGGGGACTAGAGCATCTATGTTGGCTGCCATATTGGTTCCCAGAACTTCAGGTAGGTCATTTTTAAACATCCGGGTTGTGGGTTGATAGCCTCAGGAGAAGATGCTTTTGCTACCATGGACCTGTGTTTGTCTCTTACCTAGCTCCAAAAGATTCTCCATCCAATTGTGAGAGGTCTGAGAATTGCCTTTTTAGTGGGTGAATCCACTGGCTGGAGCTTGCTCTGGCTCTGCTCTGGTCTGGTTTGGGGTTTGCACTGGGCAGTACCTGCATGTCCCACTCTCCTTGCTCCATGCTCCCCTGGTCAGTCCTACATGCACACTTCCCTGGATTGAGAATCTGCCACACTGCATCTCCCAATGGATTCTGTCATACATATACTTTCTTTTTTTTTTCTTTTTGGAGGGCAATTGGGGTGAAGTAACCTGCCCAAGGTCACACGGCTAGGTTTTTATTTGTGTGTGCATTAAGTGTCTGAGGCCAGATCTGAACTCAGGTCCTTCTGACTCCAGGGCCAGTGCTCTACTCACTGCTCCAGCTAGCTGCCCCACCTACGTATACTTTCACATTAAACATTAGTCAAGTTGTAAAGAAGAATTATAACCAATGGAATGAACAAAGAGAAAGAAGAAACAAAAACAAAATGAAATGAAAAAGAGAGTAAGTATTCTGCTTCAATCTGCATTCAAACTTTGTCATTCTTTCTCTGGATGTGGATAGCCTTTTCCATCATGAATCTTTTAGAGTTGTCTTTTAACCTTGCATGGTTGAGAAGAACCCGGTCTATCAAAGTTAGTCATCACATATACAATGTGTCTGTAATTGTGGATAATGTTCTCCTAGTTCTGCTCCCTCACTGAGCATCAGTTTATATAAGTCTCTCCAGGTTATTATGAAGTCTGTCTTCTTCTCATTTCTTATAGCACAATAGTATTCCATTACATTCACATGCCACAACTTGTTTAGCCATTCCCCAACTGAAGGGCATCCCCTTGATATCCAATTCTTTGCCACCACAAAAAGAGTTGCTGTAAATATTTTTGTACATATGGGTCCTCCTCTCACTTGTATGATCTCTTTGGAATACAGCCCTAGAAGTGGTATTTCTGGGTCAAAGGGTATGCACATTTTATAGCCCTTTGGGCATAATTACAAATTGCTCTCCAGAATGGTTGAATGAGTTCACAACTCCACCAACAATGCATTAGTGTTCCAATTTTCCCACATCTTCTCCAGCATTGATCATTTTCTTATTTTGTCATGTTAGCCAATCTGACCAGTGAGATATGGTATCTAAGAGTTGTTTTAAACCAGATGATTTTTTGATCTCACGATTCTTCTTATCTCAAATCAATTGGTCTTTTCCAATGCACCATGTCCTGCCCACATTGCCTCCTAGGTTCATTGGAATAATCACTTATCCTTTCCCTTTAAAGGAGAATATAGTTAACTGGTAAGGAGACCACAATACATACTTTTATAAATAAATGTACAAATGGCAAACAAGATGGAGGAATAGATAGTTTCTATAATTCTCATGATCTACCAAGACCAGTCAAAGAAGAAATTATGCATAAGAGATAAAGTAATTTTAATTGTCTCCACAGTATGAGACACCAAGAACCTTATTGAGATAATAACCCAAGGTAGTACAACATGAAAGGATAATCCTAAAATAATGATCAGAACTCAAGAACAGAGGGAACTGGGGTTGGATATCAATATGTTTGTGGTGGGGGAGGGAGGATGGAATCTGCCAAGCATTAAGATGGGGGAAGACTGGTATCCAGCTGAGGGAAGAAAAGGTATTTTATTTGACCACTTAACTGGGAGAGAGAACAAGATGAAGAAAACTTAGGCAACTAGTTAAAAGAAAGGAAATAAAGAATTAATAAGTTAAGCAAAACAAATGGGTAAGGAATCAAGGGTGAGGAAAGAGAGTTAGTGGGAATAGAAAAGTGAACTTTTTTTTAAAAAGAAAAAGTACTATTTTTATAGAAAAAGGAAGGAAAGAAGAAAAAAATCCCAAATCAGAAAAATAAAACATATGAGACAAATTAAGGACAATATAAACCTACTTCTCATAACTTTAAATGTGAATTGGTTAAATAACCCAATAAAATGAAAAAAAGATTGATAGATTGGATAAGAAAACACAACCTCACAATCTGTTTCTTGTAAGAAACATTCCTAAAAATAAAGATATAAACAGAATAAAAATTAGGAACTGATACAAAATTCACTGTGCAGTACGTCAATCCAAAAACCAAGAATTACAATTATTCTCTCAAATAAAACTAAAACAAAAATTCACAACATAAAAAGATAAACAATGAAACTATGTGCTCTAAATGTCTTAGAATCTAAATTCATAAAGGAAAACTTATTTGAATTACTCAAAGACATAGGCCTTAATACAATAGTGGCAGGAGAGTCTAATGTACTTTTCTCAGTTTTGGACAAGTTTAATGGAAAAAGAAGAGAGAAAATATGGAATTGATCAAATTTCTGGAGAATCTTGAGGTTTATAGCATCTCCCAAGTGGGAAAGATAAAAAATATCCAAATTTCTCATCAACATATGGTACTTTTACAAAAATTGACCATGTATTAGGGCACAGGAATATTGAAAATAAGTGTAAAAAAGAGAAATAATAAAGACTTTGCAGAAAATAATGCAACAAAATTGTAATCAGTTCATGAAGTATAAAAAAGAGAGATCCAAGTGAATCTTAACAATGAAATTTTAAATAATGAATGGATTAAAGATCAAAACACTGCATAGAAACAATTAATAATTATGTGAAAGAAAGATAATCAAGAACAACATAATTTTTTTTTTGGATACAGCAAAATGAGTCCTTAGGGGAAAATTATATCTTCACAAACATAATAAATTAACAAAATAGAAAAGATAAATGAACTGACTATGCATTTTAAGAAACTGGAAAACCAACAAATAAACTGTCCTAAATAAGCACAAAAGAGGAGATATTAAAAATTGGAGGGGAAATAGATAATCTGAAAGCAAATAAAAACACTATAGAAATGATATTAAAATTAAAAGATAGTTCTTTGAAAAGAATAATAAAACTGATATTGTTAGCAAGCTTGATTTAAAAATGGTGACAGAAGGTCAAATCAACTAATTAGAATTCAAACAAAGGGGTCTTGGCAAATCTGAAGAAAGTAAAAATTTATCAGAATCTACCTCAAACAATTATATGTTACTAAAATTGAGAACAGGAAAGAAAGAGAAGAATATCTAAAAACACAAAATACCCCCTCCCCCCACTAACAGAATACCAAATAGAGATTTTCAATAATCTAATCTCAGAAAAAGAAGTAGAATTAGCTGTAAAGAAAAACAATTCCTAGTTCTGGTAGATTCAAAGGAGAATTCTGTCAAACTTTTAAAAAAATTATTATTTTTTTTTTTGCTTTTTGGAGGGGGGAGGGGAGGGCAATTGGGGTTAAGTGACTTGCCCAAGGTCACACAGCTAGTATGTGTTAAGTGTCAGAGGCCAGATTTGAACTAAGTTTCTCCTGACTCCAGGGTTGCTGTTCTATTCATGGTGCCACCTAGCCACCCCTGTCAAACTTTTAAAACACAATTACTAGTGTTATTGAAAATGGGGATACATTGGAGATTTTTCCAATTAATACAGACAGGATAAAGGCAAGGATGTCCCTTCTCTCCATTATTATTTGATATACTTCTGGAAATGCTAGCAATAGCAATAAAATGAGAAAGAAATTAAAGACATGATGATAAATAAAAAGGAGATAAAACTATTCCTATTTGTTAATGACATGATGGCTAACTTAGAAAATCTAGGGAATCAGCAAAGATACTAACTGGACCTTCAGCAAAGTTGCAAAATCAACTGTATTTCCACATAATTATTTTTAAAAATCAAAGAGGCAAAAATAGAAAAGGAAATGCTATTCCAAATAGCTACAAAATACATGAAATATTTAGAGATCAATTTATTAAAGTGTACAAAATCCTTGCATAGATTCAATTACAAAATATTCTTTGTTGTTGTTTTTCATCTGGACCAATGCAATCATAAGGACAATGTTTTAAAATTGAGAATGAATTGAATTTAAGTGAGACAGAGTTGTGCAAAGTGGTCAACATTTCTCTATCCTCCAGAGTCATAGAAATTCAGTGACAAGACAAAAGTCAAGATGACTGGTGAAGGCCCTGGATTCAATAGGTGACCTTGGACTTTTTAAATTAAGGTTTTTCCCATGTCTCAGTTTCTCTGAGACATACCCATTCAATGGCTAAGGTCAAGGTAAGAATTGAGCAAAAGATCACCCAATTTACCATCACAAAGATATCAATCTGGGAAGGGAAAACCCTCAATATTTTTTAAAATTCAATTAATTTCATAACAAGTTTCTCTGATAAGGTCTCATTTCATATGTGTGTGTATGTGTATATGCCAAATTTTCAAAAATTAGAGTGATTCCCCACTTGATAAATGTCAAAGACTCTGAACAGGTAGTTCTCTGATGTAGAAATCAAAGCTATCAATAGTCACATGAAAAAGCTATAAATCACCAATGCATATTAAAACACCTCTGAGGTACCATTTCAAACCCATCAGATTGGCTAAAATGACAGAAAAAGAAAGTGAGAACTACTGGAAGAGGCTTGAGAAAATAGGTACACTAACATTCTTTGGTGGAGCTGTGAACTAGTCTAATCATTCTAGAGAATAATTTTGAATTATGCCCCAAATGCCATAAAACTGTGCATATCCTTTGACCCAACAATACCATAACTAGGTCTATACCCTAAAGAGGTCAAAGGGAAAAGAAACTATCAGTACAAAAATATTTATAGCAGCTCTTTTTGTGGCAGCGAAGAATTAGAAACTGAGGGAATACCCATGATTTGGGGAATGGCTAAACAAGTTTTGGTATATGAACGTGATGAAATATTATTATGCTGTAAGAAATGAAGAAGAGGGGCGGCTAGGTGGTGCAGTGAATACAGCGTCGGCCCTGGAGTCAGAAGGACCTGAGTTCGAAGCCGGCCTCAGACACTTAATCCACACAAACAAAAACCTAGCCGTGTAACCTTGGGCAAGTTACCTAACCCCAATTGCCCTAAAGGGGCAGCTAGGTGGCAGTGAGTAAGAGCGCCGGCCTTGGAGTTGGGATGACCCGAGATCAAATCCAGCCTCAGAAAATGAGCACCCACACATAAATAATGACTAGCCGTGTAACCTTGAGCAAGTTACTTAACCCCAATTGTTTAAAAAAAAAAAAAGAAAAAGAAATGAAGAAGAGGATGGTTTCAGCAAAACCTTGGAAGACTTATATGAACTGATACAAAGTGCACAGAACCAGGAGAATAATATCCACAGTAAGAGCAGTATTCTAAAGATAATCAGCTATAAAAGACTCAGTAAATGGGAACAAACAAGTATCCACCATTATTCCAAAGGACGTGATGAAAGATATTAAAACACCTTTACTGATGGACTCAGGAAGCAAAGTGAAGCATTTTTTTTCTTTTTCTTGCTTTTTTTTTTTTTAAGAATATGGCTAATGTGGAAATGTTTTACATGATTTCATTTGCATATTAAGCTAGGCTGACTATGGGGTATCAGAACCTACAAAATCAACATAGGAAGACAGAGACTCATTGGAGAGATCATTAGTATAAAAGAAGGGAAAATTGCATGTGGAGTTATAAGTGGGGCATGACCCCAACAGCTTCTCCCTTTTCTGCTTGGCATCCTCATATATGTCCAGGGACTGCATCTCATGTGTCTATTTTATTTTTCCAATTAACAATCATGCCTAAATGTAAGGCATTACATTTTGTAAATTTAATAAAATATCTTAAGGTTTATATGTAGAAATGGAAGGAACCTTAGACAATATCTAGTTCAACCCTCCTAATTTGCCATATGAGGAAACTGAGACCCAGAGGTGAAAATGTCTTACTCAGTTCTCTACCCCTGTTAGGCAGTGTAATCAAGTCTGTCTTCTCTGATTCATGTTCCATTCTTCTTTCTCCTGTGACACACAGGTTCTCAAAAGTAGTGGGAGCACTATCAGGTTCATTTTATGAGAATTAGGAAACTGACTTGCTAGTAGTCATTCCAAGTTAGGAACTGACCAGGCCAAGATTCAAACCCAGTCCTAAATTCCAAGTTATCTTTGACTATGTCATGTTGTACAGAAAGAAAATAAAAGATATTTTCCCCTCAGCCTCAATAATAGGTTAACTCTATGGAAACCTGATAAATGAAGTTAGATAATCTGTTGACAAAAAAGTTAGTCCATATTTTAATGCATGTCCTAAGATGCTATGAGTTCCTTTTCACTGCTAGGTAATTACATCTTAAATGCAATGGTTTGGTTCTGTGTCTATAGATAGATAGCTTGGAGGGAGAGAGGGAAAAAGGGAGGGATGGAGGTAGGAAGATGAGGTCTAGAGAAAAAAATGTTTCCGTAAATTCAGGGATAATTCTGAGGAAGTAACTTGTTCATTTATGGTTCTAGGGAAATTTAGTCATTGTTGGGATCTATGAGCAAAAACTTGAAGGTGGAAGAACTTGTATGGGGCCACGTCCGGGAAAGCAGCACTGAGTTGTTAGCAAGGAACACAGGATTTATTGGAGTTCAATCTCTATATAGGAGCATAAAGGACTCTTCTCCAAATTCAGCAGGGCATAATTATGGCTTAAAAGCAGCCTTTAGTGGTATTGTACCTGGTCAGACCAACCCAACCCCTGATGCAAATTATTGTGCAGTATATGGGTGAGTGAACAAATGGTTCTATTTGAGTTTGATAGCACGGATCTAAGATATTTCTTACTTGTCTTCTTGGTGATATGTGTGTAGTTCTGGATTGACTGATTGATTGCCTAAATCAAAGCCAGGTCTTTCATTGCTTAGCAGCCAGGGCAGAGAATATATCCAAAAGTTGTTCCAAGAGTTGAAGATGTATCAGACTTGACCTTAGAGATACATACTTAATCCTCCATGGTTGATGGAGGCAACTGGGTAGTGAAGTGGATAGAATTCTGGGCCTAGAGTTGAACTTAGGAAGACCAGAGTTCAAACCCCACCTCAGGCATTTACTATCTACATAACCCCAAGCAAGTTCCTAAACCTTTTTCTCCCTCACTTTCTTCAGGTGTAGAAAAGGGATAATAATAGCACTTACTTCACAGAGTTGTGAAGATCAAATGAGGTCAAATTTATAAAGCTCTTGGCACATATTGGTTGCTTAATCAATGCTTATATCCTTCCCTTCCATCACTAGAGAAGATGGTCCCATGGAGGACAATTCCATGACAGACATGGTTAGAATATTTGGAAAGTCTTTCTTTCTAACAAAAATGAATAGTTCTTGAGATAGAAGCTGGTCTTTTGGTGTGTGGGGATAGACCTAGTCTGTGGTTGCAGTATTGGAAAACTCATTAAGAAAGGATTTCCCAGTCTTCAAATGACTTTGGGAAACCCTGCAGTTAATCACAGCATCCTTGGCATGATGAGACAGCATGATACAGTGCAGAGATGAGTGGACTTGGATTGAATTCCTGCTCTGACATCTACGAGCTATGCCACCATGGGAAAATCACTCAGACCCTTACTTTCTCCCTCTCTAAAATGGGAATAATTATATATTTCTCACGACTACTCACTTCACAGGGTCGTTGTGAAGAAAATACCATAGAAATGTGAGCTATTATTATAGGGGGAACCCTCAGGCAGCCGTCACAAATTCACATTTTAAACTCACATACTTATTTTTTGTTACCCAGCTACAAGCTATGTAATGCGATTATAAATCTCAGCGGCACAAACCAACATTACTAGGAGAGTCGGGTTTTTCCTCTAACTGATTTTTAGCAGGCCCAGAGTATTTTAATATGTATTTCACCTTTATTTGATTTCATGGGCAATTGGTTCTTTTGCAAAGCAAAAATTATTCCCCCCCCCCCCCCATCCCTTGCTTCCCAGCATGCAAATTTCCCAGGGAAGAGGAGTTTGTTATCTTGAGCTCACTGGACCCTCCGGAGATTGGTCTCCCTTGTCCCTCACTACATTAACATTCCAGCCACATTCTGCAGGTCTGGTACCCTACACAGCAGAGAAATGCATCACTGCCTTGCACACACTGAGAGTTTAGCCTCTGCAGGGGGCTTGCCTGATTACAGACACCTGGCCTCTTTGGTGCAAGAGGGAAAAAAATAGGCTATTAGAACAGATGAGATCCATCTTCTCAGCAATATGGACAGCGACGTCTGTGTTTGCTCTGACAGGGAAGAGGCTGGTTGAAAGATGGGGAGAGAGAAAGTGAAAACCAGACTGAGCCAGGCTCAGCTTCCCTGGCTAGTCACCAGAAATGAGGGGAACCTTTCCTGTGGCAATAATATTTATCAGACAGAATCACAGACTTGCAGCTATCTAGATGAACAAAAATCTCCTTTACAGCTTTCCCCTAGAGTGGACATCTAGCCTGTGCTTGAAGACCTTTGGTAACAGGGAGCACATTCCTTCCAGAGACAGTCCATTCACCTCTAGTATAGTTATTAGGAATTTATTTCTTATATTGGATTTAAAGTTCTCTCTCTCTCTCTCTCTCTCTCTCTCTCTCTCTCTCTCTCTCTCTCTCTCTCTCTCTCTGTCTCTCTCTCTCTCTCTCTCGTTTTTACCCACTGTTTTTGGTCCTTCTCTCTGAGACCAAGCAGAACAAAGCTAATCTCAGTATAGGATAGGGATGGGGAGGTGATTTGATTGAAATAAGGAAGTCCCAGATGAGGAAACACCCTCCACCAGTGCAGGCTGGCACTAACTTAGCATTGGAGAGTTACCTAGAGCAATGGTATCAAACTCTAATAGAAATGGGGTTATTATGCCCTACATAAGGATCCTTATGGGCCACTCATTTGCTTAGAAAACCACACGTGTTTATAGATTTCTTTTTTAATTAATATATCAACACATTAAAATCATATAGGAATTATATTTTAATCTGATACGGGCCATGCTCAAGAACGTTGTGGGACTAATGTGTTTGACACCTTTGGCCTCTTCAGTTGTTTTTAGTTGTATATGACTCTTTGACTACATTCAGGGTTTTCTTGGCAAAGATACTGAAATGGTTTTGCCATTTCCTTCTCCAGCTCATTTTATAGATTTGGAAACTGAAGCAAACAGGGTGAAATGACTTGCCCAGGGTCACAACTAGTAAGTGACTGAGGTAGGTTTTGAACTAATGAAGATGGGTCTTCCTGACTCCAGGCCCCGATACTCTGCCCACTATGGCACCACCTAGCTGCCCCTTTGGCCTAGAGCACTTTTTTTTTTGAAGCAATTGGGGTTAAGTAACTTGCTCAAGGTTACACGGCTAGTCATTATTTGTGTGTGGGTGCTCATTTTCTGAGGCCGGATTTGATCCCGGGTCATCCCAGCTCCGAGGCCAGAGCTCTTACTCACTGTGCCACCTAGCCGCCCCCCTAGAGCACTTTTAAGTGAGCTCGGGTTAAGGGCTTGCCCAAGTTGCCCAGTCAGTGCATGGCAGAGGCAGGTTTTGCTGGCTCTGAGCATAGCCCTCTACCCCCTGTGCTTCATTGCTTCTCTCTCATTCACATGTCTACTCTCAAACACTGAAAGACAGCTATCATACCCACCTTCCCTCCACTCCCAGCCGCAGCCCAGGCTCTCTTTTACAGTGAAAACATTCCCCAAACCTTCATCCAAATCTGTTGTGCATGGAGTGAACTTAATGCCCTTCCCTCTCCTGGCTCCTCTCCTTGGATGCTTTTTCACCCTCCTAAAGTATAGCCCTATACATCTTCTCATGTAGTCAGTGACCAAATTACCTTCTCTTCTGACTACCACATCACACTTGTAGGGAGCACACAGTACCCTAAAACCCTCACATCATTTCCTAGACTGCTACCTCTTCTCATCTTCATAAATTTAGAGCTGGGAGAGGGCTTGGAGGGAATCAAATCTAACCCCCTCAATTTATAGGAGAGGAAACTGAGGCTTGGAGAGTTTAGGTAACACACAGCTAGTAAGTGCCTGAGGCAGTATTTGGACCCAGGCCTTCCTGACCCCAGATCTAGCACTTTACTCACTACACCACCTTGATTTTTGAAAACTTAATTATAGTGAGGCATAGTAGTAGTCTTGGCATCAGGAAAACTTGAGTTCCAGTCCCACCTTTGACAAATACTGACTGTGTACTCCTGGGCAAGACACTTAATTGCTGTCTGCCTCAGTTTCCTCATCTGTAAAATGGGGATAATAATTGCACCTACCTCCCAGAGTTGTGAAGATAAAATTTGTAAAGAACTTTGTAAACCTTAAAGCGCTAGATAAATGCTAGCTCTTATCCATTATTATTAGTGCAGTTAGGTGGCATAGTAAGGGGCCTGGAGTGAGGAAGACTCATCTTCCTGAGTTACAATCTGGCCTCAGGGAAGAAAAAAAGTAAAAATTGCACAGAGAGAATAAAAGAAAACCTAGAAGGAAGCAAAGAAAAGCTGGGTAGCTTTGAAAACAATGTGTAGTATTTACTACATAGGTTTTCTTGAAATGGAAATTGATTATTTTATATTGAATCCTTTCTTATGGTCTGCTTGGTACATGGAAGTGTTCTTTTTTACTCTTCTCTCATTTTATATTTAAGTTTAAAATGAATAAAAATTTACAAAAAAATCTGACTTCAGATACTTACTAGCTGTGTGACCCTGGGCAAATCACTTAACCCTGTTTGCCTCAGCTTCCTCCTCTGCAAAATGAGATGGAGAAGGAAATGACAAACCACTCCAGTATCTCTGCCAAGAAAATCCCAAATGGGGTTATAAATAGTCGGTCGTGACTGAAAAACAACTGAAAAATTAATGGTGGTGGTGATGATGATGATGATGATGATGATGATGATGATGATGATGATGGTTTAACATCTCAATACTCTAGGCAACTCTCTGAGACTATAAGTCGTGGAGAAGATGCTGCCAACCTGCACTGGTGGCCAGAGTTTCCTATATCAGTGAAATGACAGATCTGGTCATATCTCCTTCCCTTATATTTATCCTATTAAATTTCATGTAATTAGATTTAGCCCAACCCTCTAGATTGCCAAGATATTTTTTGGTTATCATCTCTCTAAAGATGGTTTGCAAATCTATATCCATCTCTAAGCTCTTGCTTGACGTCTAGCCTCACATTTGCCAACTGCCTGCTGGACATTTTCACTTGGATATTCTATCAATATATTCATTGGAAATTAATTATCTTCCTCCCTCAGTTTTTCTCTGCTCCCAATTTACTTGTCTTTTGGAGGGCACCGCCATCTTTCTATTCACTCAGTTTTGTGACTTCAGAGTTTATCCCTGACTCTTCATCTTTCCTCACCACTCCATAGTCAATCCAGTCAATTGCCAAGTCTTGTTGATTCTCCATACATGACATCTCAAGCCCTGTCTGTTTTCTCCATTTTCACAGTCACTTCTTTGGTTGAGGTCTTTGTTACTTTTCAACCTGAACTACTCCACTAATCTCTTGAATATCTCTCCTCTTTACAATCCACCCTCTGTGTAGCTGCCAAATCACATTTCTAAGACACAGCTCTATCTTTCTCCTTCACAAAAACATTAAAAGGTTCTTTATTGCCTCTCACATAAATATAAAATCCTCAGCTTGGAATTTAAACCTTTTACACTAAAGTTCTCAAATGTGTTGCTGGAATCAAACCCTTCTGAGTGAGGTCTGAACTAGATTAATATGTAATTGGGAAACATTTAATAAAATAAATAATACAATAGAGCATAGATAATGTTGATCTGTGGTTTTTCTGAGTCAATGCGTGACCTGCAGAGAACTTTACAAAGTTCAGGAGCCTTTGTTTCTATGTGAATTTGACATCAATGCTCTAGTGTGCCCCATTATACACTATATACTACAGCCAAGTTGGTCTACTCAGCAAGTTATCTCCCACCTCTGTGTCTTTATATAGTGTCCTAAGCCTAGAACAGATCTCTCTTTCCCCAATTTAGAATAAATACTTTAGCTTCTTTCTTGGTTCAGATCATGATCCTCTTCCTATGAGCCATGGTTCCTAATATCCTACTACTTTGCTAAGTTGTTGGTCATTTCTCCTGCCTAAAATTATCTTACATTTACCCCTTGGGGCTATTAGATAACAACTAGCTAGAACTAGGGATTAATTCAACCCTCTCATTTTATAGGTGAGAAAAGCTGGAGCACAGAGAGAGTGGTTCACCATCCATAAAGGTCACACAACTGCCAGGGGGAAGATCAGGTCTCTGAATAACATGCTCACTCCACTGGCCTATGCAAGGCTGCCTTGGTGAGTAGGGACTGGTTAGTTTCTGCGTTTATATCCCCAGGATCTAATATAAGGTGGATACATATAATAGGTGCCTAGTAAATGTTAAATTGTTGAATTTGATTTTTTTATCCTGACTCTGACATACAACACATTATCCTATTGACTCCCATTTCCACAGCTCTTTAATGTTTATTAAGTACTTTCCCCATAGCAACAATGCAAGACAGCTAGTATAATTATTCCCATTTAGAGATGGAAAAATTGATTGTCAGGGATCAGACGTGACTTGCCTGGGGTCACACCTTGGATTCAGACCTGGGTCTTCTGACCCCATGTCTAGTGTGTTTTCCAATACAGCATGCTGTTTCCACTTTGCATTGCCTGGGAAGGTTCTCGTGTAATGCATCCAGAGGTAGGATTACTATAACAAATAGCTGAGAAAGGGACTTTCCTACCTAGAGAATCCTAAGAGACTCAGGAAGGCTCTTAGATGGAGGAGAAATTCTGAAAGCATCAATATGAAAGGATTTTGCCAGTCTGAACCAAGAATAGAGTACTACTCTTGTAGGGGTACCAAGTGCTGGGACTAAAACCTGAAGGCCTGTGATTAATACTTTCTGTTTACTTGGGAGAATACTTTGGAAATATCACTCAGCCTCAATTATATCTTTTACACCTCTGATGTAGTTATTGCTAACTTTCAGTGAACATACTTTGAAAATCTTAAAGGAATACACACACACACACACACACACAGTATTATTATATTCTTAGGAAGTAGGATTTGAAGAGATGATGCAGAAATGATAGTGCTATTGAAGTATATTATAGACCACTTGGACAGAAAGAGGAAATAGATGAAGAGTTCAGGAAAGAAATTCTGAGTCTGACACAGAGATACATGATATTGTAGTGATAAGAGGCTTCAGATATAGACAGACATCTGTACAGAACTCTCACTCTCTCTTCCAAGAGTGGACCACATAATAATTTTAACTTACTTTGACAATAATTTTAGCCTTGAAAAGGTAGAGAAAATGATCACAAAAAATTCCATTCTGGATCTGATTCTTACTGAACAGAAAGAATTGGTTACTAAAGGAAGTGAATATTTCACATAAGGATTTGCAATAGAGAATTATAGCAAAGCTGAGAATAATCTTAAATACATCCTAGATTTTGAAAGTGTGATTGAATAAAGATCAAGGGGTTTCATTGTGCTACAGCCTTAATGAGCCATCAATGTGATAGAGAGGGCAAGAATAACTACTGTCAACTTCACCGTATTGTTTGGAGTTTTTTTGTTTTGCTTTGGAGTTAATCAGTGTTAAGTGACTTGCCTATGGTCACAGAGCTAGTAGGTGTCTGTGGCACCAATGCAATGTTTATAGCACCCACGATTATGATAAAGACCATAATTATAAGTATCGCATGACATTTGATCACAAAATATACCAGATTCTCCAGATAGAGGACAGAACCGGAGCATTTATTTAAAAACCAGAAAACTGAATCCCCAAACCACTAAGCCAATTCCATCATATTACCAAAGATATTCAGAAGCCATAATAACGCTAAGAGCCACAGAATTCTTCATCCTTCCCACAAACCAATACAAGATCAGTATTTACTCACAAAGTTCTCTATCTCCTTAATGAGCATCCTCTCCCTCCACCAATGTCTGGCTAGCTCTGAACCAGCTTCCTGTGGACTCTGCTTCCCTTTAGCAAAACTCCTTCCACTACAGGCTCCATGTGATTACATTCAGCCTATCAGGGGGCAGAGTTTACTTTCAAAGCAGGTAGGTAAAGTCTTCAAACTCCCCTCCCCCCACCCCCAGATCAATTAAGGGGCAGGGAAGATCTTCAAATTCCCATTCCTACTACAGTGTCTGAGGCTGGATTTGAACTCAGGTTCTCCTGACTCCAGAGCCAGTATTCTATCCAAACTTCATTATATTAACAAAGGCAGAGTGTCTAGGACTATGGAGGTGATAGAATCCCAGCAATCTGCCCTGAAAGGAAAACATCTAGAGTAATAGATTCAATTCAGCATTGATAAAATGGAGATTACCTGGATGAGGACAACCAGGATGGTGAAAGGCCTTGGGTTCATGTCATTTGAAGATCAATTGAAGGAAAAGAGAATGTTTAAAATAGAGACGACATGATTAAGGGGGGGGGGGGGGATAGGTAGCTGCCTACGTTTGGAACCACATTTTCAAGTTTCTGAAGGGTTATCACTTGGAAAAAGAGATATAATTATATAGATGTATATATAGTATAAATCTATAATCTATAAATAAATTTTATAGAGAGATACATAGCTATAATTAGACTTGTTCTGCTTGATCATAACTACTAGCATGGATAGGGATCACAAAAAAGAACATTTAGGTTTAATGTAAGGAAAAACTTCCTAACATATGTTACAGAAGGGTGAATGAGACATGGGCTAGTAGGGATGGGAATTGAAGATAATTGAATTCATTATGCTAAATGAAGCTTCTGGAGCTAGAAAGCACATACTAATTACTGCCTTTATTAGCATGTTGTACATGCTTTTAAATATATATATACTCAATTTGAGGTACAACTTTATAGGGAAATATATAATAGCATTAATAGTTATTCTTTTTTATTCTCCAACACTCATTTTGTAGGCCAGTGAGTTAAACCTGGAGAAAGAAGTCCTGCAAAGATTTGTACAAGGGGAGGAGAATTTCAGGGTCTCCTTAAAAAGTCATAGGCAGAAGCACTTCTTCTTATGAGGTTTCAAAGGGCATTCTGTTGAACACTAAAGGACAGCGACCCTTTTGAGTATATTGATTGTGTGCTTTTGTACTTTATACAAAGCATTCATATCTTATATCAGTAAAACATATCTCTAAACATTCAAAAGAAAATAATATATTGTCTGAGTAGCAAAAGAATACACTAAAAAGTGGTATCAGTATGAAGAGTAAAGTATTATGGGTTTGGTAATTATTGAACAAGTCATTTGAAAGTGCCATACTATATATATATATATACTGCCTTAGTGAATACTATAGTTTTTAATTCAATACCATACTCATCTTATTGATGTACTATAAATATGTAACATAGATACAAGTACAGGAGAATTCTAAAGTATTTGAAGCCTACATGGAAGACCATTCTTTATTTATGAACAGCCTGGTCCAGAAAATGTTTACCCAATAAAGTGTTATCTTTACCAAGATGTCAAGTACTGTGCATAGTTCCAGCCCTAGGTGACTTATACAGGCCTGAGGAAGATGTAATTGCTTTAACTCTGGACCTATGTCCATAAAGCCATGATACTTAACTTCTCTGACCTTCAGTTTTCTTATCTGCAAAATGGGGATGGTATTAATTAAGGACAAAATGGTATAATGTACATAAAATATTCTGTATTGTATATCATAAAGGGCTAAAATGTGAATCATTAATATGACTGAGCAAAGAAATTTTGAGTAAATTATCAGGATGCTGCATATATGCTCAAAAATATGTTGTTGCTTGCTAATGAATACAGACATTCCTCTTATTTCTACTTTGGAATAAGGAAAAGAAAAAAATACTACATTTGGTTTAGCCCAAATAAAGACACTTTGCCAGGAAGTTAGCAAACTAAGGTTCTAGGTCAATATTTGTCACTAGCATCATGTGGCATTGGAAAAGTCACAATCTCATTTGTAAAAATAAAGAGCTAAAATTCAATAATTTCAAATACCCAATCTGTCTCTGCAATTCCACTGTTTATATTCTAAGGTCCATTCCAGTTCTAACATTCTAATTGTTATAATACGAGATACCTTTGAGCTCTGACATTCTCTGCTCTGTGATCAGAGGTCCCTTCTAACTCTAAAATTTAATTTTCTAGAGTCACTTTCAGCTCTAACATTTTCTTTGCTTATGTTCTAGAGTGCTCTTCCAAAGCTAGCATTCCCTTTTCTATGTTCTAAGACCCCTTCCTTCTCGAAGAGTCTATCCCAGGGGTGGGGAACCTGTGGCCCTTTAGGTCCTGGCATGAATCTTTTTCACTGAGTCCAAGTTTTATAGAACAAATCCTTTTATTAAGGGGAAGTTTGGATTCAGTCAAAGGTCTGCACTTGAGGATCTAGAGGGCCACATGTGACCTCGAGGTCACAGGTTCCCCACCCCTGTTCTGTGCTTTGAGGCACCTTCCAAATCTGACATTTCAAAGTTCTGTCATTCCTCTACATTCCAGGCCATCACCAGCTATCTTGATGTCTGTCTTACCGCTGTACTTCAATGACTGTGGAAAAGAGTGAACCTGAGGAGTTTGTGCAGCTTTGTCTCACTCTCAAATCAAGACATCACCCTCATGATATCATTGGTCCTCTGTGACAATGAAGGACAAGCAACAATGACAACAACCACAGCATTTAATATATTGACAATTCTCGGTCTTCAAGCCAATGCCAATTACCATAATGAAGCAATGACATTGGGGTTGAGGGCCCTCCTAGTTCTGTCATTACTCTACCTTTAGCTACAACTTAGCAATATAGAAACAGTCATCTTCACACACAGAATTTAATGAAGCTCCCTCTGAGTACTTTTAATATGGGGGTACATTTAATATATCGACAATTCTCAGTCTTCAAGCCAGTGCCAGTTACCATAAGAAAACAATGGCATTGGGACTGAGGTATGTATTGGGGAGGGAGTTTGGGGAGAAGAATGGGGCTCAAACCCAGAGCCCAGTGACTATGAATGAAAGATCAGACTCCCAAATTACACTTATGATCTCACCCTTGCACATACAGAACCTCTGGGTCTACTCTATACCACACCAAATGTTGAGCAATTGATTGACTGCAACACTCAATTTCAACCCAGCAAAGAAACAGGCAGGCTTTTGATCAATATTTTCCACAACAGACCACTTCCATATGATAAATGCACTAGTTGGGAAGGGGAACAGATTAACCTTTCAGCAAGGGTGGCAGGCAGTGACTAGGAAAAAGATGGCTCAATTCTGCAGGGGGGAAAGGATGGGCTCAGTTCCTGGAGCACTTTGCAGCCATATTTCAACTCCTGAGAAACATAAATGAGAATCATCCTCGCATCTCGATTCTAAATAGCCTCTCGGTTTCCCCTGCCAAAGAGCACTGTAAGGACATCCTCTTAGTACTCGTCATCCATGTTTGTCTTGGAGGAAGTGAATGAGGAAGAAAGACAAACAAAGCAAGAGGTTGGTGGAGGTGGGAAAAAGAGCATGCCAGACCCAGAGGATGATGCATAGACTCTGGGAAGCTGATAGATGGAGACAGAAAGAGCAATACAAGGGGTAGGTGCATGGGGTGGGGAAGGAGGGGGATAGATGAACGGCACAGAGAAGAATTCATCCCCATCATAAATCCCTTTCCCACTGACAAACAACAGGAAAACAAGGTAATTCGGCGCTGTGATGGTACCGATTATATCAGGGATTGCTAGCCCTAGAGACAGCCTGAGCAGGCAGTATGCAAACAGTAGGATAGAGTGAGGAGGTGATGAAAGGGAAGTCTCAGGGATCCATGCCAGCTACAGAAGCAGGAAAGATCCCAAAGGAATAAGACAATAAAGAAAAGGAAGCAAAAGTCAGTAGAGAAGGAGGCAAATAGTGCCCAAGGGTCCTGTGTATTGCAATAAGCCATCTATAATTCCACCATTAGATATTTATAACTGGGTGGCCTTACACAAGTCGCTTTTGACTTGACCTTTCTGGGCCCCAGTTTCCTCATCTGCCAAATGGGGATGAAAATATTTACACTGTCTCCCTCACTGAGTTGTTGCAAAACAATGTATGTAAAGCATTTTGTAAACCTTAAAACAATATATAAATGTAACCTGTCTTTTATTGGTAGTAGTAATATAATATCAATAAACCTTAAAGCATTTTATAGATTTAGCCACCAAGGGTAGTACTGCTTAGACTCCTGAACCTATTGGTTGATAAGGGCCAGCTACTGACTGTTCAGTACTTACCCTCATGTCATATGCTCTACTCAATACTAGAGGGTGCCCTGGGGAAACACAAGCTCTATATGGCAACCAGAGAGCTAACTTCCTCTACCCACTGGTCCTATCCCTGCCTCCTTGTAGCAGTGCTGGAATCCTTAGTCTAAAGTTTTTATTTGTGTGCAAATATAACTTACTCAACTAATAGCTTATATCCATACCCATGGTGAGAACTGGGGGGAGGAGAGGAAAGACTCTGTCCTCTTCTACTGTCTGTAAATGGAATTCAATCACCCCCAAGGATGGCATAACAGAGCCAACCACAAAAGCATATACTGTTCTTTACTAAGAACCAGAAAAGCCAAAGGGAACATACCCCAATTATATTAATACAAAGGCTAGATGCCCACAGTTTTTCCCAGTTCCAGGTAGTCTAGCTATGTTTTGGTCTATAGGCAAGGCAAATGAATAATTCAAGAACACAGTCCAGGACATAAATTCAAATTTACTTATTGTCTTTAGATAAGCTCAAAAGAAGCACAAGAATTTAAAGAATAAATTTCATGCGCTTAGAGTCATATGTCCTTGAGAGCAATGTAGAGTTCTCTGGATCAAATATTCATTCCTCAACTTCGATGATCCCAGATCCACCTATTATCTACCTTCTTCTCTGCCATGTCTATAGCCCCACAGCTGTATATATATTCATCAATAGATTCATGATCTTGTTCCTGCTCTAGAGTACAACCCCATAATCACAGTCTATCATGAGACAGTGATTACCAGGACAGAAGCAAGTTTCCTTCATTCCTATGGCAATCTTGTCTTCTTTGTCACTCTTTCATGTCTGCCCTTCCAAAAACCCAGTGCTAACTATGTCCTACATCGCTTCCTCCATTTAAGTATCATTCTCTTGTTTCCAGAATCCCCTCTCTCTCAGTGTCTATCTTTCTTCCTCCTCTATACATGGCTCCAGATTTTTGCAAAACTGTACCTCAGGAAGAGGAGAGAGTTGAATAGCTAGTATGGGTTACAAGAAAGAATTGTATAAAAGCTAGTTATCATAGTGGAGGCAGCAGCAGCATAGTAGTAGTAGTAGTAATTAGTAGTAGGGTGGTAGTGATAGTAGTGGTGGTAGTAGTGGTGGTGATGGTAGTGGTAGTAGTAGTAGTAGTAGTAGTAGTAGTAGTAGTAGTAGTAGTAGTAGTAATAGTAGTATTTTTCCTCACCAATGAGATCAGATATATTTTACCAGCTTCTCCTTTAGATTTCAGGACATATTTAACCAACTAATTTTCAGATTAAAACCTAAAGCCTAAAACCCAAGGGCTTGCTTCAGGAAGACCATGGGGATTTCCTTTTCAAATACTCCTCCCACACATACATATATAAACACCTACTACATTCCTTCCCCAGTGAGGATGCACCAACCTCTTAAGAAGATTTAAAGAGGATTTGTTACGAAGCGATGCATGGACCAATAAAGTTCAGGGTAGGCATACACAATAACAGAAGGAAGAGGTTCACAGCTCACACCTTACAAAGGTTTTAATAATTTATCACCTCTCCTCCATCACAACTACAGGACATTTGGCCTATGCTCCTTCCCTCCCTCCTGACAAAATTTTTTCAGCCTAGCCCTGACTTGAATGTCAGGTTGCTTTCTTTTCCACTGCTACCAATTGGCTAACCAAGGTGGCCACTTGTTTTTCATCATTTACTTCTCTGACTCCAGGGCCTAGAGTTCAAAATAAAGGCTTGGAATTTCTTCTTTTATACCCTTAGTTTGGTCCTTCTCATACCTGGGTTCAGGTACTACCTGTGATATGCACTGGTTTTAAGAACCTGGTCTAGTCAGTCACTTCCTCTCTCAGTGCAGTGGTCTCAGATTCATAAATTGCAGAGAAGGTGTTGACCCTTATTGGTAGAAGGAGTTTCTTCATATAAGAGAACTCTGCAAGACGAAGCCCAGATCCCACCTTCTGTAAGAGGCCTTTCCCCAAACCCTCAAGGCTAGTATCATCTTTCTGAGATTGTCTTTCATTTACTCTGTATATATATTGTATGTACACAGTTCTTTTTACATTGTCTTGTCCAGTAGAATATCAGCTCCTTGAGGATAAGGACTATGTTTTCATCTCTTTTTTTGGTACTCCTAGAACATCTTAGCACAATGCCTGGCAAATAGCAAATACTTAATAAATCTTTGTTGACTGACAGCTATCATAGGCACCTACTTGTAACCTTTTTTCATTTGATGGAAACTGCTTGAGTCTGAGCTCTGCTGGCACAATCTTTCAAAGCCAGGATCACTTCCATGCCAAGAAAAGGCATCAAAGGAAGATTTTACTGAGTCGTATCATGTGAATTGATTACATGCATCTTCCAAATCAATGTGGATTGCAATCTATTGCAGTCTTCTCACTCTAAATTGAATATATGTTGCAATTGTGAGGATAAAGAAGGATTTTAGAGATAAATCAAGAGGGAAGGTCATCTAAAAAGGAAAAAATTCTGAACCTCGATTTGCATTGGGATGTATTTCACTAGCAGCAAAAATGTATCTTCTGCTTAAGAAGGCCCTAGAACCTTCCCATTCCTAGAATCTCCCATTAAGAGGCCAGGGATTGGACTGGAATAAGAAGGGGATGTCTTGAAATGGCCATAGCAAGTAACCTTACAGATCCCAAGCAGCATAGAATAGTGGTTAAAGCACAAGATTTGATGTAAGGGGACCTGGATTTGAGCCCCAGCTATGCTACCAGGTAGCTTGGTGACTTTGGCCAAGTCATTGCACTATTCTGAGCCTCAGCTTCCTCATCTGAAGACAGAGTAAATCTCATAGTTGGAAGAAATCATGGGAACACAGAATTTGAGAATTGAAAGAGACTATGATAATCAACTCATACACCAAGGAATTCCCTTTGTAATATACTAATATGCTCTCCAGTCTCTGCCTGAAGACCACCAAGGTGGGGGAACCTGCTACCTCTCATGGCAGCCCATTCCTCTATTAGACAGCTCACATTGTTAGGAAGATTTTTCCTGACATCAGGCCTAAATTTCCTCCTTTGCTCTTGATTGTGCCCTCTGGGGCCAAACAAATTGAGCTCAATCCTTCCTCTCTACAGCACTCCAAAAACTTATAGAAAGCAATCAAGACCTCCCTTAGTCTTTTTTTTTTTCTCCAGTCTAAATATACCCAGTTCTTTCAACCAATTCTTCTTGGTCATGAACTCAAGGCCCTTCACCATCTTATTTGTCTGCCTCTGAATTTTCAACAGTTTATTAATGTTCTTCTTAAGCTGTAGCACCAAAACTTAACAGGATTCTTTACCTTCCAGTCTGAATTTAACCTAGAATCTAAATGGCTGATTAATACAGGATAGCTAGATGGAATTCAATTGAATCCCCAGAGTGTGGCCGTCCAGCTTTTGCTTAAAAGCCGACTGTGATGGGAAGACACCACTTCCCAAAGGACCCCATTTCATTTGGCTCAGCTCTAATTGTTAGGACACTTGACCTTCTATTGAGCCTTACACTCCACCTCTCAGGGTTGCTGTGAAGATCACATGAGATAATGCCCAAAGAATCAAATTCAAACGTGAGTGTTTCTTATCATCTGTCAGCATAATCACTGATTTCCAGCTTTGCGATCTCCCTCTATATGACATCTCTAAACCTTCCTAGCCCATCTTTTTCTTAAGATTCTAGAATCACATAATCACTGATTTTTCTTTCCCCAACATTAATTTCCAGGGCACTTGTAGCAATCTTCCATATCACAAGTTAATTAAATACTCCAGCAAAAAGCTGGAAGTAGATTAAACATTGATGCAGCTATGTATTGATCTGCACATTTCCTTGACTTTGTGTGCAATGCGTCAATAACATTAAATAATATCTTAATAAAATATCCTCATAATTATATCCTTTTCCCCCTATTTTATTCTCTTGAAACATAATTACATAGAAAATAACTAGTCCTTAAAAGCTATCAATAAGTGCCTATCAGGATAAGAAATATAGACTAAATGGTAGAGACCCTTAAAGTCCATTGCTTCTTGGTATTTCACTGTATTATGGGTGGGGGGGGGGAATAGATTTAGGTGGTTTGATCTCCTACAATAGCAGACTCAGAATGCTAGAACTGAAATGATGCTTAGAGTTGAGAATATAAAATGATGAAGCTGGAAGGCACCTCACAACATGAATTATCAGAGCTGGAAAGAATTTTAGGCTGTTGAACATTGAATTTTAGACCTAAAATCAGCCTAGTGGTTTTGTTTTTCCATCATTTCAGTCATGTCTTACTCCATCTGTGGTTTTCTTGGCAAAGATAATGGAGCTGTTTGCCATTTTTTCTCCAGTTTATTTTACAGATAAGGAAACTGATTCAAACAGGGGTAAGTGACTTTCCCAGGGTCATTGAACCTAGGTCTTCCTGACTCTAGTACCAGCTCTCTATCCACAAGCAGCTTGAAAGATAATCTAGTTCAGCCCTCTCACTTTACAGAGAAGCAAAGTGAGACACAGAGAGGGGGGAAGGGCTTGCTTGAGGTCACACAGATGGTAAGTGGTAGAGCCAGACTTCAAACATCTACTGCAAAGATGACCAAACAGTACAACACTGCATAAAGGGAAGGGCTTACTATTAATTATCAAAGAAGAATCCTCCCCAAATGGCTCATTCCCAGGCTAGCATCTAGAGATAATAAGGCAGAGTATACATTTATTGGGTTGTGATCCTGACACTGTGTTGTGGAGTTCTGAAAGGACTCGGTTTCAATATCTTCATTATTTTCAGCAAACTCCCAGGGCTGCTCCATTCCTCCTTATCTCAGGCAGTCACACTAGACCATCCAAGGCAGTGTTCACAACAATTTGTTGAGCTCTGGTTCATTTTTTCTCAAGATAAATAAATGTCACTAAAGCCTTCTTTCTCTTGCCTCTTCCCCTTGCCCATTAAATTGCTGCTCCTCTGACATTCTTTTTCACTTAACTTTTTCTTTGTTTTTGCTTTTTTTTTTTAAGGGGTGGTGGTAGAAGAGGATGAAGACACACTAAAGTAGTATTGGGAGGGTGGGAAGCCATGGGGGGCGGGAAGCCGTGGCTTCATAATAACCTTCCCCCAAACTTGAAAAGTGGTCCATGATTATTTCTAAAATAGCTGGGAAATTTGGAATATGCTTCAGCCAACTGGTTGGTGATTTGGCTGATTTTTTTTCTTTTTTGTGGTGAAATCTTTCTAAACAGTTGATTCTCCAGCCTTCAGTGGGTAAAGATATAGATAACAGAAAGCCACTATGTTCTCTCCTCTGCCAATGACAAGCAAACCTAATCAAATCCATCCCTTTGGAAAAGAGCAGGGGTAGTGCAGTCTAGAATGGAGAGGATGGGGATGGGTGGACTGGATGGATGACTATTAGGGAAGAACTTCAACTGAAGAGTTAAATGCCTCTCTCTAAACTTAGTCTTTTCTAGTACACCTCAAAAGAGTCCTGATCCATATGTCAAAGGCCTGACTTTTTTCTGTTTTATTGGTTTTTTGTTTTGGCTTTTTGGAGGGCAGTTAGGGTTAAGTGACTTGCCCAAGATCACACAGCTAGTTTTTATGTTAAGTGTCTGAGGCTGGATTTGAACTTAGGTCTTCCTGACACCAGGGCTGGTGCTCTGTTCATTGCACCACTTAGGTGCCCCTTTTTCTGCTTTGTTGTTTTCAATCTCAACCAAAGAACCAATGAGCAGACTACTTTATGCCAGAGATATTTACTCTGCCATTTTCCTTTCAACTTGCAAAAGGTTCATGAGTACTTTTTAGGGTCTACAGCTCTTTTGCTGGGCATGTTCCTGTTAGTTGTAAGCTACTAATAGCAATAAATAATAATAATAACTCACATTTATTGAGTACTTTAAAGGTTTTCAAAGCACTTACTTATCTCATTCGATCCTTACAACAATTCTGTGAGGTAGGTATAATTATTATTTCTACTTTATTGATGAAGAAACTGAGGATAATGAAGAATTTAAATTCATCTTCTTGACTCTAAGAACAATGATCACTGTACTCCCTAACTGCCTTGAAACTTCAGCACCTAGGAAGGATTAAAGTGAAAGTGGGAATAGACATAAGTTTGAATCTACAAGCCATCAGAATTAGATTTCTAGTTATCCCTTGATCTTCTCCTGTTCTTTCCTATTATTAACTCATATTGTCCCTGATAACTGATGCATACTCTCTCCTCATTTACAGTAGTTAAAATCCTACTTGTTCTTCATGGGTTAGCTCAGGTGATACCTTCTTCATGAAGTCTCCCTAATCATCCCAACTGAAATTTCACTTCATTATTACTTCAAAATTTAAAATTTCATTAGATCACTTTGTCTGGATCTGATGAATCATTTCTTGCTATTCAGTCATTTTTCAATTGTTTCTGACCCTTCCTGACCGCATTTTGGGTTTTCTTGGCAAAGTAGTTTGCCATTTCCTTCTACAGATCATTTTCTAGATGAGGAAATTGAGGAAAACAAGGTCAAATGACTTGCCCAGAGTCACACAGTTAATAAGTGTCTGGGACCAGATTCAAGGTCAGGAGGATGAGTCTTCTGGATTCCAGGCCCGGCACTTGCTCATGTGTAGAAAGTAAATCATTTTGCCTCACCACATTCCATCTTAACTTGTATCATATTTAATTGTGGGCATGTTGTACCCCTCTAGTAGATTGTAACTTCCTTGAGGGCAGAGACTGTGCTTTTTTTGTCTTCATATTCCCAACAAGTAGGTCAATGAGTAGCATACCATAAATGCTATATGAATAAAAATGTGTTAAATTAAATTGATCCATCACCACAGGCCTTTTAGTATCTTCTGACTAGAACTATCAGCAGAAATACATAGCCTCTTTTTTATGACCAATTCCATACAACTTGAGGTTTTCTCTCACATGGTTTCTTCCACCAGAATTACTTTCCTTTTGGTAATTTGTCCCTCTTATGTCCTCTCAATATGAAGCCAATAGTGGCTTTTAGCAAAGGTTTGTTAATAATTTCAATGGAAAAACTAAAGCCTATAAATATTGTCTGTATGTCACAGGCACTTAAGGCATGTTGAATACTTACTAATAGCAAGAGTCAGGTTCCCCACCCTTCCCTCTAAAGATCAGTGTAAACTTGCTAGTCTGAGTCAGACTCAGCATGGCTCGATGCAAAAAAGGGACTCAGCCAATTCTGCTTGAATGTATAGTTATATTCTTCATTGTGGCATTTAACAGCCATCACCCCAAGCCCTTAAAATATTCCTTCTTCACAACAGTTATCAGATATGGGTCATTGAACATGACTAGGGCACCAAACTCTTCCCACATCATATTAGCTTTACATGATAACAAACACCTTTCCTGTCAATTCTAAGGTTTGGCAGAAAAGTCACTTTATTATACATAGAACTTTGTCTTCATCCTTGAGTAAGTCTCAAATGAGATCATTAAAAATTAAAAGGGTTTATCACAGTGCCTGGCATATAGTAGATGCCAAATAAGTGCTTATTCCTTTCCCTTCCCTCTCTATTCACGGGAGTCTTCTGTAATCACATGTAGTTTATATCAGTCAATATGGGGAGCAACATCAGGACTGCAATCATAGATTTAGGACTAGAAAGAACCTAGTCCAATTCTCTCACTTTACAGATAAGGAAATTAAGGCCCAAGAAAGTGAAATGATTTGACCAAGGTCACAAAAGTAGTGAGTGAAAGAAGGTTATGAACTCATGTTCCCTAACTCCTAATAAAATACTGTGGAAATACAAGTTCCATCATCCCTAATAAAAGATCTTAGGGATAAAAAGTCAATCAGTCTTTATTTCAGAATTAAGCAAGGGCCCCATTTTGCATTTATATCTTTCTTGGAGGAAAGGCTTATTAGCAATGGTTAAATTGGGAAGGTTATGGTCTCAGGGAATCAATGAAAACAAACATTTCTATGAACCAAATAAGTGCTTATTCCTTTAAGTCATATTATTACATCATTGATGGGCAATTATAGATTTAGAGATAGTGGGACTGCAGAGATTATCTAGTTGAATCCTCATATTGTAGAGATGAGGAATTGAATTCCAGATATTTACCCTGATACAAACAACAACATGAAACAAAATCTAGTTAAGTAGCTGAATTACTAGTAAGTAACTGAGAGTCTAAGCTAGGTTCCCTGACTCCAAATCCAGCATTCTTTCCATTCAAAGATGAGGAATCTATCATCTGGAATGATTAAAGGGAAAGAGAATATTTAGAAGAGCAGAGAAAAATCAAATTGCCTGAAAAGAGGTGAAATGGCCATAATGAAAATGAACTTGAGAGAAGTCAATATAAAGTGGTAGAAAGACTAGGAATCATAAGATCAAGGAACTAGTCATGTTTCTGCCAAAAAAAAATATGTGGTCTTGAGCAAGTCACTTCTGGACCTCAATTTTCTACCTTGAAAAAAACGAGGGTAAGGCTAAATGATCTCTAAGTTCTTTTCTTGCTATAATTTTAAGATTCAATTACTTTGGGGCAGAGCCAAGGTGGTAGAGTAGAAACAGGACTTCCATGGGGCTCTCACTTCCCCCTCCTCCAATTCATGTAAAAAATGACTCTAAACAAACTTTGGAGCTACAGAACCTACAAAATGACAGAGAGAAGCTAACTTCCCACTGAAGACAGTCTGGAAGGCTGGCAGGAAGGGGCCAGCACAGCCCTCTGTGAGCCTGAAGTTTTAGCCTCAGGGTGGCCACAATCAGCAGGCTAGAGGGACTTCAGGTAACCAGCAGCAGCTGTGGTGGTTTCCAGAATTCTCAATCCATGGATGGTAAGGACAAAGTGAGAGGTCAGTGCAGTGTCGACTTTGGGAATTGGGAGTCCGAGAGTATAGTCCGGCTGAGGTGTGGCAGCCTTGCAGCTGCCACTGAGTGGCTGCTTCAGAGCTCCTGGCCTGCAGACTGTAGGGTGACCAAGCAACCAGTCTGAGGGGTAATCATTCTTGCTTTAACCTTCTTGGATCTGGATCACTGTCTAGGGTGGAGGTCCTGGGGTGCGTGACCAGTTTGCCAGAGCTTGTGGAGGCTTCAGAGAAGGCAGCCAACTAATAAGTCTAGCAGCTGGGAAAACCCCAGCAATTGGGACAAAGCTCCCCTCTCTGGTAGCAGAGTTCTACTGTGGCAAAAAGCTCAAAAGTCAAGTAATTCAGTAGCAACATGAGCAAGCAAAAGAAGCAAAGCAAGTAGAGCAATCTGACTTTACACTCCTATTTTAGGGACAAAAGGGATCAAAGCATGGAACAAGAGGAAGACAGTGAAGTCAGAACTCCTGCACCAAAAAGCTTTGAAGAAAAATATGATCTAGTTACAGGCAATAGAGGAACTTAAGAAGGATTTTGAAAAGCAAATAAGAGAAGAAATGGAGGAAAAATTGGGAAGAGAAATGAGAATGATGCAAGGAAATTATAAAATGAGAGTCAACGATCTGACTGAAGAAAAAAACACCTTAAAAATAGACTAACTCAGAGGCGGCTAGGTGGCGCAGTGAGTAGAGCGCCGGCCCTGGAGTCAGAAGGACCTGAGTTCGGATCCGGCCTCAGACACTTAACCCACACAAACAAAAACCTAGCCGTGAGACCTTGGGCAAGTTACTTAACCCCAATTGCCCTAAAAGGGGCGGCGAGGCGGCGCAGTGAGAGCACCAGCCTCGGAGTTGGGATGACCCGAGATCAAATCTGGCCTCAGAAAATGAGCACCCACACATAAATAATGACTAGCTGTGTAACCTTGAGCAAGTTACTTAACCCCAATTGCTTTAAAAAAAATAGACTAACTCAAATGGCAAAAGAGGCTCAAAAAGCCAATGAGGAGAAGAATGTCTTAAAAAGCCAAATTTGCCAAATGGAAAAAGAATCTCAAAAGCTCACTGAAGATATTCATTCCTTCAGAATTAGATTGGAGCAAATGGAAGCCAGTGGCTTTAAGAGAAATTAAGATACTATTAAACAGATTCAAACAAATGAAAAAATAGAAGGCAATGTGAAATATCTCCTTGGAAAAACCACTGACCTGGAAAATATATCCAAGAGAGATAATTTGAAAATTATTGGAGTACATGAAAGCCATGATCAAAAAAGAACCTAGAAATCATACTTTAAGAAATTCTCAAGGAAAATTGCCCTGATATTTTAGAACCAGAGGGCAAAATAGAAGTTGAAAGAATCCACTGATAACCTCCTGAAAGGATCCCAAAAAGAAAACTCCTAGGAATATTATAGCCAGGTCCCAGAATTCCCAGATCAAGGAGAAAATATTACAAGCAGTCAGGAAGAAACAATTTGAATATTGCGGAAATACAATCAGGATAGTACAGGATCTAGCAGCTTCTATGCTGAGGTATTAAAGGGCTTGGAATATGATATTCTGGAGGGCAAAGGAGCTGGGATTAAAGCCAAGAATCACCTACCCAGCAAAACTGAGTATCATATTTCAGGGGAAAATATAGTCATTCAATGGAATAGAGGACTTTCAAGCATTCATGTTGAAAAAATCAGAGTTGAATAAAAAATTTCACATTCAGATACAAGAAGCAAGAGAAGCATGTGAAGGTAAACAGGGAAAAGAAATCATAAGGAACTTATCAAAGTTTAACTATTAATATTCCTACATGGAAAAATGATAATTGTAACTTATGAAACTTTTCTCAGCATAAGAATAGTTGAAACTAATACAAATGTGTATGTGTGTATGAATATATATATATATATATATATATGTAAGTATACATACATTTATGTCTATATAGGAGGGCATATGGGTGTATGACTATGTATGTGAGTGTGTGTATATGTGTACAGGTATACATAGAGGGCACAGGACCAATTGAGTAGGAAGGGATAATACTTAAAAGGTGAAATTAAGAGGTGAGAGAGGAATATAATGAGAGGGTATAGGGAGATACATAATGGGGTAAATTATCTCATATAGAAGAGGTAAGGGAAAACTGTTACAATGGAAGGGAGGAATAGGAAGGTAAAAGGGAATGATTAGACCTTATTCTCATTGAATTTGGCTTAGGGAGGGAACAACACATGCACTAAATAGGGTTTCTCACCCTAGAGGAGAGTAGGGAGGAAGGGGATGAAAAGGGGGAATGATGGAAGGGAGGGCAGGCTTGGGGGGGAGGGAAGTTGGAAGCACCCACTTTTGAAAAGGAATAGGATCAAAGTAGAGATTAGAACAAGTGGGGGGTGGAATAGGATGGAGGAAATATAGTCAGTCTTCCACAATATATCCACTATGGATATGTTTTGCATAGCTACACATGTACAACTTATATTTCATTGCTTATCTTCCCAGTAAGGGTAGGTGATGAGGGAGGAAGGGAAAGAATCTGGAATTCAAAGTTTTAAAATCAAATGTTTAAAAATACATATATTATTATTATTTTACCTGCAACTGGGAAATGAGATATACAGGCACTGGGGCATAGAAATCCCCCATGCCCTACAGGAAAGTCAGAAGGGTTGTGGCAGAAGATATGGGAGAGAGCAGATTGAAGGATGGGATATTCAGTCATATCACTGTTTTGGGGTTATAGGGGGAAAATGGGGAGAAAATTTGTAACTCAAAATCTTGTGAAAATGAATGATGTAAACTAAAAATAAACATAATATTTAATTTAAAAAGATTCAATGACTTCAATTAAATTATAAAAGCACAGATGCTACTGAAATCTGTCCCTGAATCTCTGAGTACTTTTGACCTGCCAACCTGAGTTAAGAATTAATCATCCTATGCTTCTGTCTGGGAACTTTTGCCATATAGCAAAGATAGCTATTGCCTTCCTCCAACTCAGCAGGGTCTAAAATGAATCTATAAGGTCCTCTTGTGTCCTGCAGGCTGAAAGATATTGTGGAAATAGAACTCAGAAGGGAGAAGGATGGAAAGAGTTACCAGTAACTAGGGTTTCAACAATTAAATGACCAGTTCCCTGACTCTGCTATCTGTGAAATAATGCTTTATAATTGCTTTTTATTTGGTGATACTTGTCACAAGGGATTTAGAGATCTTTTTGAGGAGCCATACTTGGGGAGTAAGAGACATTGTGGTGTGGTAGGAAGGAGGCATGATGACTTTGAGCAGTCATGGACTCATAGTAATAATATATCAGTCATAGGATATAGATTCAGAGCTGGAAGGAAGCTTGGAAATTATTTGTTCCAATGCCCTGATTTTTCAGATGAAAAAAAAATGAGCCTTAGAGAGATTAAAAATGTGACCAAGGTCATAGGACCTCTTCCACCAAACCACAGTGGCATCACAAGACCTGGGTTCAGATTCCAGCTCTAAGGCCATGTCCTGGTCATATATTCTATGGCCTTCCCAGTTCAACCTATATTCTAAGGAATTTAACTACTCTTATATCTTATATTCTATATTCTAAGGTCCCTTCCCACTCCAGATTTCTATACTCTGAGGTTGCCCCCAGCTTTAACATTCAAAAGTCTTTTCCATCTCTAATATAACATTTTATGAGTTTATAATTTGAATGCCAAGACTTCCTTACCATGTTACAGCAAATCAAGCTGAGAGTATTTTGAAGAGACAACTTAAATTCCATTTCTATTTCTGAGCTTGTTTGGACTTGAGCTGATATTGAAGAGTTTGGCAGCATCTAATCTCTGCAATAAATTTTCCTAAGTGCTGAAATCTCCACTCTCAAGAGAAATGGAGGCATTCTAATGGCCAGTGACTTTGGGCTGCTGGAAGGAGAGAGGGGAAAGAAATGACTGGTGAATGAATGAGATTCCTTGAGTATGAAGACAGTTCTGATCTTTGCTTCATTTTCCTATAAGCTCTGAGAGTGATAGCCCTAACCACAGTTGCATTTCTGAAGCAACTGCCAATTGGGAGGGTTAGCTATCCTCCTCCTAGGTTTCAACCACATCAGCACTTCCATTACCTCTCTCAAGGGTCAGCTGAATGGACTCCTTGAAGCATATTCTTTGGTAACTGATAGCAGATTCTATCCTCATAAAGGGAGATATTGACAAAGTGACTTTCAGGAATTATGGGCCAGCAATAATAACACATCAATCATAGGATCAGACTTAGAGCTGTAAGGGAACTCAGAGGCTATCTAATCCAACTCCCTTCATTTTATAGATATAGAAACTGGAGGCCAGGAAGGGCAAATGACATCCCCTAAGGTCACTCATCAAGAGATGGAATTTAAACTCAGGTCCTCTGACCTCAGACCCATAAGTGTTTTCACTGTGCCATATGACCTCCTCCTCTAACCAGTGCCACAATGGATCTGTAATCTTAATATGGGTATTTCTCCAATACAGGTGCATCCCATCTAAACTCTTTCATACCAGGTGATTTGTATTTATGTTAGGTCCATCCAGCATGCTAAGGTTCTTCTTCCTAACATCATATGAGAATCCCTGGATTTCTTTCAAGTATCCCCCAGCTTACTACATTACTAGATGTTTCCTTTTTTAGTTATAGATCTTTCTGAGGGCATATTTTATGAAATTCTTCATTGATAATGTGCTACAGCTTGCCTATATTCATGGGTGGCCCTTTGAGTGCCATACATTTGGATCCTCGGGGACTATGGCATTTTGTGATTCATATCTACATAGCATCACTGGAAAAAAATCTATTTGGAGTTGTTTGTTTCATGGGCAGGGGCCATTAAAAGCAACACATAATTTCTAAAATGCAGTCTGACTTGTGCTCTTCCTCCTACTTGATTTGGGGAACAGATCATTTTACATCTATTATATCATCCAAAACATATATCTTGATGAACAAGCTCTAGGGGGCATCTTTTCAACTTCATGTCATAGAATAACAGCTTTCTCTTCCTCCACTTGAGTTTTTCTATGTGAATAGTTAGGCAAATTTTTAAAGACAAATTATAGGTCTCATTTAAGAGATGCTAAAATATTCTACCATTTGATGCAGTCAACAAAATGTCACTCATAAATTCATACTATGACATCCTATATGACAGTGGAAAATACCTTTGGTGAGTAAACTTTCCCATTATATTATTTGATTAATATTAGTAATGAGCAGGTCATAAACATGGTCATCTGTTGTTGAGTATTTCTAAGAATCCTATATGATTGTAATATATTCAATGCAGTTGTTTTTTTGGACATCAGTCTCTTTTGCTAATTTGTCATCAATTTCACACCCTCAAACTGTGGGTGTGCCCCAAGGATTTGTTCTGGGTCCTCTTCTCTCTACACACTTTACACAAGTTAACTTCATGAACTCTTATGAGTTTAATCCCTATCTCTATGCAAAGAACTCCCAGAGATGTGTGTGTGTGTGTGTGTGTGTGTGTGTGTGTGTGTGTGTGTGTGTGTGTGTGTGTAAATAATCTCCAGCTCTGGTCTCTTTCTTGAGTCTTACCATTAGATATTTCAAACTGATTGTTCCAAAGACATATCAGACTCAACATATCCAAAAAAGAATTTATTATTTTCCATTCAAATTTTCCATTTGCATCCAAATCATTCCCTTTCCCAAAGTTTCCTATTGCTATCTAGGATACTACACTCCTAACATGCGGGATTCACCCTTTTGTTATTATCCTTAGCTCCTCATTCTCCCTCATCCCACACACCCAAGCAGTTGTCAAATCTTTTCCTTGCTACCTCCACAGTATCTGCCATGTGTGATGCTTTCTCACTACACACAAGCCACCACCTTCAGTCCCTTACCACTTCTCACCTTGGTTATTGTGATGGCCTCCAAATTGACCTCCTTGTGTCAGATCCTTTCCCATTCTAATCCTGTCCCCATACAACTCCCAAAGGGATTTTCCTTAAGCCAAACTCTTTTATTTGCATCAGTACTTTATTTTTAAATTTTATTTAATTTGTAATTTATGGAATGAAACAAGCATTTCCATGGCATGGTATAACAAAAGATGATTGCACATGAAACTGCAAATCTATTATGTACAACTCTCTATTCCTTATAAATATATAATAAAATTATGTAAATATCTTTTTTTCTTCCCTTAATCCTCCTCCTCCCAGTCCTACCCTAGAGATGGCTACTACTTGCCACATCATTCTTCTATTGGTTTCCTATTGCCTTCTCGATCGAATATCTATTTCTTTGTGATTTTAAACCCTTCACAACTTGGCCCCAGTCTCCTTTCCTAGACTAATTAACATTACTATCCTTCCCTCATTCCACAGTCTAGCTAGATTAGCCTTCTTGCTATTCCTTGCATAGTAACAATCCATTTCTCTTCTCATAAGTCTGCACTAACCACCCCTCCCACCTCACCTCCACCTCATATAATCCTTACATCCTTCAAGACTGATCATTCACCACCTTCTGTATGAAATCTTTCCTGATCTTCTTTCCCCTCCCCAGCTACTAATGCCCCCCCTTTTACTTGTATGTATCTTGTGTATACTTCTGTATTTACACATTGTTTCCCCTCATAGAATGTAATCGCCTTAGAAACAAGGACTATTTCTTTTTCTTCTCCCTATTCTCAGCTTTGAGTACTATTAGGTACGCAGCAAATAGTTATTGATAGAACTATTGATTGGAAGAGAACCTTTAAGATGGCATTTTGTTCTACTAAATTATTTTTTTTCTATCATCAACAAACAATAATCACAAAAAGATCTTGGATTTTCTGTACCTTTCCATCAGTGGTGACTGAGAAGACGTATTATACTGTAGAATATCATTCACAGAAGTCTGGCTGTTCTTTGCTCGTCAAGGACGTCCTTGATACACATGCTGATTACTATCATAAAGATTTAAAGAGTTGGGCAAGTCAGCACATAGGTCAGTAGTTATGGATGTTTTCTGGATTGCCTTCTTTCATTAGTAATAACATCCAGGGTTTTTTTTTCCTTTTAAATGCTTGGTATACTCCCCTCTTTCAGAGGGCTTGAGAATCGATCCCTCAAGAGTTCTCAAAATTGTGTTGCCTCTAGTTCCCATTAATATAGCACTTAATATCCATTGTTGATTCTAGCTCCAACAATAACCCTGTTAGGGAGATAAAGGCACATATTATTATCTTCGATTTACAGTTTAAAAAGTGAGGATCCAAAAAGTTGAGTGGTTTTCCCAAGGTCATTGAACTAATAAAAGACAAATGCAGGACAGAAACCCAAATCTTTGGTGTTGAGTCTTGTCAGTGGCAGTTACTTTAGGACTTGGAGTTTTTAATAGACGAGGTAGACCAGGCCATGATGCTTTTTAAAAATATTCTTTATTATGACTCATTTTAATTCACATAAGGAAAGACATAAGGCCTATGATGAGATAATGAGGAATGGACAGGAATAAGCAAAACTAATCATTGCTCATTTTTCAGTTGTGTCTGACTTTGTGACCCATCTGGGGTTTTCTTGGCAAAGAAAACTATACTTCATTTTATATATATGTGTGTATATATATACATATATATAATATTATATATTTTACATTATGTGTATATATTTATATGCATATATGTATATTATATATATATAACATAAAAATAATAAATACTAATACATTTTGTTGGGTCATTCTTCAGTCATATCCAACTCTTCATGACTCCATTTGGAGTTTTCTTGGCAGAGACACTGGAGTGGTTTTTCATCTTCTTCTTCAGTTCATTTTACAGATGAGGAAACTGAGGCAGACAGGGTTAATTAACTTGCCCAGGATCACACAGCTAGTATGTGTCTGAGGCCAGATTTGAACTCATGAAAATGAGCCTTCCTGACTCCAGACCTGGCACTCTTATGCACCATGCCATCGATCTGAACAAAAACAATAATAACTGGCATTTGGAGAGTTCTTCAATGTTTGCAATGCATTGGGCATGTGCTATTTCACTGAACTTCACAACAATATGGGGTAGATGTCATTTTTATTCCCATTTTATAAACAAGGTTACTAAGGCTCAGAAAAGTTAAGGGACTTGTCCATGGCCACACATGTAGAAGTGTTAGAGGTGGAATTTGAACGCAAGTCTTTTCTGATTCCAAGGACAGCATTTTATCCTTTAAAGTTCACTGCCTCTGACAAGGTAGGGGAAAAAGGAAAGACCAGGGGTACTCCAAAGGATGACCACACATATTACAGTTGCCCTTTAAGTTTGACATAGGCAAGACTGGGCAACCTCTAATAAGTTCCCCCTACTATATAGTGCTTAGCACAGTCTCTGGCATATAATAGATTCTATATAAAACTCAGTTATAGTTATTATTATTTATTATTACTTTGGGAGTATAGGAAGTTCAGTCACATGAGCAAGGACCCCTGAGTTCATTAAGGGGCAGCAATATTTCACTATGCTGCCTCTGATTAACCACTGATGATATCAAAGGCAAGGAGAAGCCATGCATTGGTTAGCAAGGCCCAAGTGACTATCATAGGGCTAGAATTTCTACCACAGCATACTCTGGACTTGGAAGTTTCCAGAAAATGGTCAGGGTGGAGATGCCAAATTCATAAAAGGGGCATGCAGAAGCAGCATGGTATATATGAAACTTACAGAGCTCAAAAAGCACCCCTACACTCACCAAAACAACAGTAACAACAAAATGGGGCTTTTTCAAACTACCATTAAGGCCAATGGTCTTTCAGTTATACCACTTTGCCTTTCTATCATATTAGCAGTAACCTTCACATGTGAACTAATCACTAAATCTGCCCACTCCCAGGACAATAGTCACAGAGTGGGTAAGGGACAAAGCTGGTATTTGAAGCCAGCTACTCTGTAAATCCACTGCTTTTAGGTAGGACCTTATTATTCTGTATTGGCAGAGCAGGATAGCTAGGGAATGGGAAGAGAAGAAAAAGCCAGCTAAAACTTTTGCATTAATGAGTCATCGTGGGTATTGTGACTCACTTTACCCTAACGTTCTTCTGCCTGTGTCTTTCCCTACAATGTAAGCTCTTTGCAGGCAAGGGTTGTCTCTCTTTTTGTATTTGTATCCTCAGAACTAGCATAATTCTTGGTACATAGTAAGGGCATTAGTACATAGTAAGGTACATTAAAAAGATGTTGGCCCTATCAGATCAGTAACATGACAGAAAAGGAAAATGATAAATGCTGGAGGGGATGTGGACTTATGCACTGTTGATGTTGGACTAACTAGTTGAACTGGTTTGACCATTCTGGAAAATTATTTGGGACTGTGCCCAAAGGGCTGCAAAACTGTGCATGCCTTCTGATCTTGAAATACTGCTATTAATTTTGTATCCCCAAGAAATGGAAGAAAAGAGAAAAGGACCTACTTGTACAAAAATATTTATAGTAGCTCATTCTGTGGTGGCAAAGAATTTGAAATTGAGGAGATGTCCATCAATTGGGGGATGGGTAAACAAATTGTGGTATATAATTTGGATGGGGTACTATTGGGATATAAGAAAGGAAAAGCAGGATGGTTTCAGAAAAATCTGGGAAGATTTATATGAATTGATGCAAAGTAAAGCAAACAGAACCAGGAAAACATAGTACATAATAATAGCAATATTGTAAAAATGATAAACTGTGAAAGATTTAGTTACTCTGATCAAGACAATGATTCAAGACAATTCCAAAGGACCCTTGATGAAAAATGATCACCAGAGAGAGAACTGATTAACATTGAATACAGATTGAAGCATATTTTTTCACTTTATGTTCTGGCTTTTTATCAAATTTTTTACAACATGGTTAATATGGATATATGTTTTGTGTGACTTCACATGTATATTTGACACAATATTGCTTGCCTTCTCAAGGAATGGGAGAGGGGTGAGAAGGGAAGAGAATTTGGAACTTAAAATTTAAGAAATGAATATTAAAAATAAATAAATGAGAAAAAATAAACAGGTGCTGGCTAGATTGCAAAGTGGACTTGGAATCAGGAAAACCTAGGTTCAAATCCTGCCTTGGAACTTACTAGCTATGTGATCCTGGACAAGTCACTTAACTCGGTGTGCCTCAGTTCTTTATCTATAAAATGTGGCAGAGAAGGAAAATGGTAAACCACTCCAGTATCTTTAATAAGAAAAACCCAAAACGGGGCCATAGAGAATTGTGTAGGACTGAAATGAATGACTGAACAACTATAACTATTGTGTCTGATCCACTCAATATCCTTGTGATTTCCCAAACCAAAGTACTCAGTCAGTCAATAAGACATCTATCAGGTACCTGTGGTCACCATTACTCTATATGCTTTTTCTCCCCCATTAGAATGTCAGCTTCTTGAGCGTCATGCTTTTGTCGTGTCCTGAAAACTATACTTTTGTATTTTTAGCCCCTGAAATTAATATGGTGCTTAGCATGGGGTAAGCACTTAATAAGTCTCTCTCTCTCTCTCTCTCTCTCTCTCTCTCTCTCTCTCTCTCTCTCTCTCTCTCTCTCTCTCTCTCTTTCCCTCTGTCTCTGTGTGTATCTCTCTCTGTCTCTGTCTCATCTCTCTCCCTGTCTCTCTCTCTGTCTCTCTCTTTCTCTCTCTCTCTCTCTGTCTCTGTCTCTCGCTCTCTCTGTCATCCCAGGGTTTCCATCTTAATGTCTTTCTGCTTTCGTGTCTCACAACATCTGTCTCACTGTGTTGCCCCCTTTCTGATTGTTAGGCTCTCTCCACCTCTCAGGTCTATCCCCCTCTGTCTCTTAAAAAAAAAAAGACATTTGCTGCTGTATCGCTAAGATGGCACACTAACCACACGAGATCTTTAACATCAGAGAAGCATATTGATACTCTCTAATAGCCTGAAGGCATATAATTAATACTTGCGAGCAGCTTTTTAAGCTGTCTTTCTCATACAGCGGTCTACCTTACACCTGAACCTCAACCAACTTGCTCAAGCCTGATTGCATACGGGTTTTCAGGTGGCCCTGAGGCCCTGGCCTATATATAGCTCACTACTGAGGAGCTAGTCTGTAATTAACGTGTGCCTCAAGTACCTTCTCAAACCATTCCCCTTTCTCGGCACAATGCCTGACACAGTTTCAGATCCCAAAAGGCTGATGCTTCATAGGATTATAATATCATAAGATGTAATCTAGTTTCCTTAATCTGTAGGTGAGGAAACTGAGGCCCAGAGAGTTGGAATGATTTCCATGAATCAATGGAAGATTTGTGATTCATTCCAAATCCAATGCTCTTTCCATATACAGATATGCACACACATGTACATATATGCATGTGTATGAATTTGTATGTGCATATGCATAAGCATGTATGTATAGATATGTGTGTGTTTATGAATATGAATGTATACATACGAATATGTCTACATGCATGCATGTGTATAGATATAGGTGTATGTATTTATAGGTGTGTGTGTATATATATGTGTGTGTGTGTGTGTGTGTGTGTGTGTGTGTGTGTGTGTGTGTGTGTATAAATATATAATATCCTAAGCCCAAGAGCCCTGGGAGTGATGATAACCTGCTCCCTCCCACCACTGGTCTTGGTCCTCTTCCACATCTGTCATCCAAGGAGTAATGCCATATGGGGGGAGCTTGGAAACTGCTTCTGTGCTGGTGCAGTCAGAGCTACCAAAGACCCAGAAAAGAAAGTTCTTGCCTCATCAGAAACTGATAAGATTTTATCAGATAAATCAATCATGTAAGACCACGTGTTTTGACAGTGCACCCTTATAGAACATGGGACCTTTCTGTCTGATTTGCAGCCGAAGCTTTTTACAAGTGTGATTCCCCAATTAGAATGTGAGCTCCTTGAGGCAGGGACTGTCTACTCTCTTGCTTTTATGTTTGTATCTGCAGAGCTTAGCACACTGGTTTGTGTATAGTAAGTGCTTAATAATTCTCACTTATTATAGCAGCATGGCTTCAGTCATGGGCAGGGGAGACTCATTCTTCATGTAACACTATATGCATATATAACCTAATATCTCCTTCTTTCCATTTCCTGCTTCCTCTTGCCCTAACCTTCCTGCCACTCGTTTTCAGGGTCAGGCGGCATAATAAGTCCTATGGATATTATGTATATTCATCCTTCTAGACTCCCACATTCATAACCTCAATATTATCCTGTGCTCTTCATTTTTCTTTATCTCATATATCTAATCAGTTGAAAAATAATGTGTTTCTGCCTTCCTGACATCTCTCCTACCTGGGACCTTCTCTCCACTCACAGAGCTGCTATCTTAGTTCAGGCCCTCATCACCACTCACTTAGATTATTGAAACAGCCTCCTCATTGGTCTCTCTCCCTCAAATCTCTCCCCTCTCAGTCCATCCTACACACTGCTGCCAAAGTGATTTTCCCTAAGCACAAATCTGACCATGTTTCTCCCCTATTCAATTAACTCTAGTGATTTACTATGACTTCTATAATAAAATATAAATTGTTTATCTTTTAAAACCTTCTGTGAACTATTCCCAACTTGGTTTTCCAGCCTCATTGGACTTTACTCCCACCCCTGCACTTGGAGATCCAGCCAAACTGGCTTTCTCTCTTCTTCACAGAGGTCACTGGATCTCCCACCGCCTTCTTATAGGCAGTTCCTAATGCTTGGCTTATATTTATGATTTACTTCCACCTCAGAAAACTCATCTCTTCCTTTAAAATGTGCCTCCATAACCATTTTCTTCATCTTTCTTAAACTTCCCAACTCCTAGTGCCATTCTCCCGAAATTGCCTTTTATGTATATTCACTTCATGTGTTTATGTATGTATAGGTATGTATGTACATATGTGTGTGTGTGTGTGTGTACATGAATGTTTCTGGAGGGAGAGAGAGAGATTGAGAGGGAAAGAGAGAAACAGAGAGATAGAAAGAGAGAGAGAGAGAGAGAGAGAGAGAGAGAGAGAGAGAGAGAGAGATAGGTGACTCAGTGAGTTCAAATCCATCCTCAGACACATACTAGATGTGTGACCCTGGGCAAGTCATTTAACCTCCATTTTCCTCAATCCATTGGAGAAGGACATAGCAAACCAGTCCTATATCTTTGCCAAGAAAGCCCCATGGACAGTATTGACATACTATAGTCCCTGGGATCACAAAGAGTTAGACACGACTAAATGACCAAACAGAAACAACATAGAGAGATATATTACATGGCCATCTTCTCCTCTGAGAAACATGTTATGAGAATCAGTTCCCACTGGGCAACTAGCATCTGACTTAGCCGCCAAGTCTGGAAGTGTAGATTTCTCAGGATTTTTCTTTGCCAATTCATGCCTTGGGAAGGACATAGGAAGGCAGAAAACAGGTGACCAATGACTCAGGCTTACCTAGATAAACATATGTTTACACTGTCATGTGTTCAAAGTCACCATTGCCACCAAAGGAGAGAAAGCACTGACTGCATCCCATAGGAACCTGAGTTGTTTCTCCTGAGCTCCTATTACAACTCAGAGACTGGGTGTCCCTTCCAGGATCAGTCATCATGTATTTTTGACACAAACCCAGTCATGGGGACCAATAAAGAGCTGCTGCATCAGCTCACCAAAGTACAGTTCTTTCCACAAGGGCCAGAATGTTTGTCCCACAGGAGCCAGAGCACAAGCTTTGCTCCGCAGGAAGTACCCAAGGCCTGAAAATCAAGGAGCTCCCTCATCACTCCTGACACCTTTGATGTAGAAAGGCAGTTCCCATAAACTTCACTTTCTCTCTCTACATGAGAATTCTGCCCCCTCTCATCCAGCTACCTTCAGTTTTTATTTGGTGAGATCCAGTGAGTCTTCAATGCTCCAAATGATAACTCAAACAATGACTGGAAGTCGGGTGGATGATGTCACTGACTTTGCAGATGCATAGAAACATAGATTAATGGAATGTTAGAGCTAGAGGAGAACCTAGAACATAGAATATCAGAGCTAAAAGAACCTGAGATTATAGAACCATACACAAAATATCAGAGCTGGATTGGACCACAGTATATGGAACACAGAATGCTAGATCTGATAGTTACCTTAGCTTATAGAACATAGAGTATAAGAGTTAGGAGGAACCTTAAAAATCATCTAGTCCTTATCCCTCTCTCATTTTGCAGATAAAAACATTGAATCCTGGTAAGGCAGCTAAATGAATTCATTTTAGTGTGCTTAGTAAGTATTTTCCATGGAGCCCTATCACAGTGATAGGGCATAGCATTTTTAAGATGGTGAATTACCCCTTTTTATAGTGGACAGGGACTCATAAGTCCTAGTTTCTAATACTGATCTGCCACTTATTAGCTATATGATGGGTATATAACCTTGGGTTAGTCACTTAACCTCAGAGCATTATCTGGAAAATGGAGATCATGGGTTCCCTTGTGGCAACTCATTATTTTTTAACTTTCTATTGCTATTCTTCTTTCCCTGTGTGCACACACACACAAGAACACATGTAACATGCACTTATATATTGTATGCACATGTATGCATATATATTTAAGTATACTATATACATATATGATACATACACACATATATACACTTTATACTCTCTTTCCTAGGTGTCCTTGAAAAGGTACATGGCATCATTCTAGTACACACAGTTTTGTTTGCTATCTGTATCACTGACAATGAGGTTCTGTGACCTCTCCTGGAAATTCTTCCTGGCGGATAGGACTCAGGAAAACGTGTCTGCCCTGCACTGTGGAAGCTGTCTCACCCAAGGTCTCCCCTCTGGGGCCCTTTGGCAAAGGTAAATCAGAGGAAGGCAGAAAGGTTTTGCTTGCTGCCAGGATGAGATCTATCTGTCTATCTATGTCTATAGATATCTACATACCGGTGTGTTTATTATCTATATACCTCTGTGTGTTTATATATGTATATATATATATATGTATTTATACATGTAAATGTGTATATATGTATTGTATGTGAATATGTGTGTGTGTGTCTGTGTGTATGAAGAAATGTGTATAGGAATTGATAAATATGTATTGCCTATTCTGCCTCCCTTATAAAACTAATATGGTGGACAAGTGAGGTAATGAATTTCAAAGTTATATAAAGTATGACGCTCATGTAAAGCAGCTTTTTTATCTTTCTCCCTACCACGGCGAAGGGAACAAGGCAAAATTTGACTCAATAATCATACCCTGGTGCTGAGGCATTCAAGGTAGAGGGACAGAGAGAAGGGGGAAATTAAAGCCAGATCCCAACTTTGTCTCACAGAAAGGCTCTGATAAAGTGTCACCAACATCTAGGACCCAGGACACCAGATATTCCCTTTATTTCCTGGCTTCCAGAGGCCAACATAATCGGGGGGGAGGGGGAAGCTAATATTAATTTACATGGAAGGGAAACCATGTTCAATGTAATGGCTCAAAAGCAAGGAAGTTGAGTGTCCCAGAACTCTTAGCTTGGTTTTTAAGCTTTAGCAACTAAAAACTAGACTAAGACTTTTTATTTTTATTTTTATTTTTTATTTTTTATTTTTTTTAAACAAATGCTTTATTAACTTCTGTTTTACATCATTCATTTCCGCCAGATTTTGAGTTACAATCATTTTCCCCCCATTATTCCCTACCCAACCTCCCAGAATAGCAGTCCCACAAGATATCGCTTCCTCCAATCTGCTCTCTCCCATACCTTCTCCCATACCCCCATCGACTTTTCCATTAGAGGAAGGTGAATCTTTGTGTCCCAATGCCTGCACATCTTATCTCCCTATTACAAGCAAAAGAGTATTAATAATAGTATTTATATATATTTGAAACATTTAATGTTACGACCTCGAATTTCAGATCCATTTCCTTCCTCCCTTGTCACCCATTCCCTCTTGGGAGATAAGTAATTCAGTATATGTTGTACATGTCTAGCTATGCAAAACATTATCATAGTAGATATATTGTACAAGGCTGCTTATAATTCCCTCCCACTCATCCCACCCCCCACCTGGTCCATTCCCTACATGATCCTGTCCCTCTTCTATAGTGGGTACTTCCAACCTCCCCTCACCCCAAGGATGCCCTCCCATCCATCATCCCTCCTCTCATCCCCCTTCCCCTATCCTGCTGCAGGTTGAGATATCCCATTTAGTATGTATGTCATTTTCTCCCTGAACCAAATTCAATGTGAATGTGGTTTTGCCTTTTTAGCCTTCCTTATTCTCCCCTCCTTTGCAACCACTTCCCCTTGCTTCTTCTACATGGGATAGTTTACCTACCCTGTCTCTCCCCATCTCCTCTTGCCACTTTCCTCTCTCACCTCATAATTTCATCCCTTGAGTATTCTCCCTTCCCAACAAATTCAACCTATGCCCTCTATCCATATATAACTGTAACCATATACACACACATTCACATATGTATTCATATGACCACACCCCCTTCTTCCATTATTTTCATAGTGAGAAAGATATCATCAGTCACAAATATTGCTTTTCCATATAGGAATGTAAATAGTTCAACTTTGATAAGTTCCTTTTGATTTCTTTTCCCTGATTACCTTCTCAGGCATCTCTTACTTCTTGCATCTGGATGTCAAATTTTCTATTCAATTCTGGTTTTTTCCTCAAGAATGCTTGAAAGTCGTCTATTCCACTGAATGACCATATTTTCCCCTGAAACAAAATACTCAGTTTTGCTGGGTAGGTGACCCTTGGGTTCATTCCCAGTTCTTTTGCCCTCTGGAATATCATATTCCATGCCCTTCGATCCCTCAGTGTAGAAGCTGCCAGGTCCTGGGCTATTCTGATTGTGTTTCCACAATATTGAAATTGTTTCTTCCTGGCTGCTTGTAGTATTTTCTCCTTGATCTGGGGATTCTGGAACCTGGCTATAATATTCCTGGGAGTTTTCTTTTTGGGATCTTTTTCAGGAGGTGATCGGTGGATTCTTTCAACCTCTATTTTGCCCTCTGGATCTAAAACATCAGGGCAGTTTTCCTTGAGAATTTCTTGAAGGGTGATTTCTAGGTTCTTTCCTTGATCATGGCTTTCAGGTAGTCCAATAATTTTTAATTGTCTCTCCTGGATCTATTTTCCAGGTCAGTGGTTTTTCCCATGAGATATTTCACATTGCCTTCTAATCTTTCGTTTGTTTGGATCTGCTTAACAGCATCTTGATTTATCATAAAGTCACTAGCTTCCATTTGCTCCAGTCTAACTCTGAAGGAATGAATCTCCTCAGTGAACTTTTGAGATTCTTTTTCCATCTGGCAAATTGACTTTTTAAGGCATTCTTCTCCTCATTGCCCTTTTGGGCCTCCTTTGCCATTTGAGTTAGTCTATTTTTTAAGGTGTTGTTTTCCTCAGTCAGGCTGTTGACCCTCATTTCATACTTTTCCTGCATCCTTCTCATTTCTCTTTCTAATTTTTCCTCCACTTCTCTTATTTGATTTTTAAAGTCCTTCCTAAGGTCCTCTATGGCCTGCAACCCACTCATGTTTTCCCCTGGGGCTTTTGGAGCAGGACTTCTGACCTCACAGTCCTTTTCCCGCTCTATGCCCCCAAAATAGGAGTCTAGGGTTGCATTTTTCTGTTTCCTTTGCCTTGGCATGTTGCCACTTGATTGCTTGACTTTTGGGCTTGTTGCCACACTATGGCTTTAAGGCCAGCTAGAGGAATTTTCGTCCCGAACGTGTGGGGGCAACTTCCGTTTCTGGCAAGCTGTAAACCCACCCACAACTTCCACCCTAGATCACAATCCAGATCCAGGGAGGTTAAAGCAAGAGCGATTACCCCCCAAGACTGATCGCTGGATCTCCCCACGATTTGTAGGCTGGGAGCCGGAATGCCTCTGAAAACTACAAAATGGCGTGTCTCCTCAGCAGCTTCTAGCCCCCAGGGGAGGGAGCTGACGCATTCCCCAAATACAGGTCCCAAAGTCCATAGGACACTAACCTCTTACTTTGTCCTAGGCATGTCTTTGTTGATAATTCTGGAGTTGCCACCGCTCCTGGTGTTCTGGGGTTCCTCCAGCCGGCTTCTGGCCCTGCCGCCCTGGGGCTAAAACCTTGGCTCACGCGGACCTGGGCTTGGCTCGGCTGGGCTCCTGCGCTCTGAGCTCTGCGCGTTGCCGGCTCCCAGACCACTGCGCTGGTCCTTCCTGCAGGGCTGCTGGGCTGTCCTCAGGGGAGGTTAGCTTCTCTGTGTCGTTCTGTGGGTGCTGGGGCTCCAGAAGTTATTCAGAGTCCTTTTTTACATAGTTTGTGGGAAATCTGGGGGCAGAGAGGCTTGGACGAGCTGTTTCTACTCCGCCATCTTGGCTCCGCCCCCTGAGACTTTTTAAATACACCATATAATAAGCTCAAACATTTCTCTGGGTTTCATTTGTTTAAAGGAGTGAAGATTAAGTGACTCAGAGAAAAGGAGAAGAGTTTTGGGAAGGCAGGCACCCTGGGCATTAGTACTTTTCAGAAGACTTTCTAGTCAGGACAAACTGTGGTTGCCATTTTTCTTGAAATTCTCTTCACTTAAGTTCTTCGTTCTTCACTCATACCACTGACCATTGCTAGGTTGCCTAGACATTCTTGCTTGACTGCTTCTGTGATGAATGGAAATTCTGAAAGACAGTTTCTGGGTAATTAGTCATTTATTAGTTAGGCTAGCTAATAACCAATAAATTGATCATCATTGGTCTTTCTTGATAACCAAAGATCCCTAATGGAGATACCTGAATGTCTTAATAGACTTTTAGAAAGGGTGGGTGTGCCCCCTAATAGGTGAAAATCAACCTAGACTGGCAGATAATTGATGAGGGTTTGGGGTGAGCTAAAAATCTGCAACTCAAATCAGCTGAAAATCTTCATTACTTGATCATGAGACTCAGCCACCTCCAGCAATCTGAACAAAGGAATCCATCTCTACCCAGACAACTCTGGTTGGTTTTCCCCTTCATGAGCTGGGTTACCCTAAACTCTAATGAAGGGCTGTAAGGGTATAACTTAATACTTTAGGGCTGGAATTCACTTAGATTAGATTCTGTTTACACTCTAAACAGAAGTGAGATCTCCTAACTGAGTGGAGTCCTGCCCAAGATTAGAGAGCACTTTCCCAGAAAATTTGGAGCAATCTCTTCTATAAGCAATGTCCTTCAGAGACTGACTGACTGACCTATAGGGGTCCCTGGCCTACTTGTCCTTGAATGAGGAAATAATAAGCCTGGATCCTAATTAATAATTAGTTATTGATAGGATAGGAAAATAATTTTCCTTACTTCTACCCCAAATTGTTCATGAGTTTTCTTTGTTAGCACTCTCCTAGTCCAGATGATGGACAGAGAGTAGAACTAGGAGCCCTCAGATCTATACAAGGACTGATGATAGCTAGACCAACACTGGGTCTAATCAGCAGCAAGCCAGCATGTTCTATCTGATGGCTCAGACCTCCCTCATATTGACCAGAAATAGACACAAACCATTGGGTCCCCTTCCAAGGAATCCCCATTTTCAGGCAAGACCACATATCCTGCACCCAGAAGAGAATGGGTAGGTTCTAAGGGAGGCAAAGCCTTACAGAATCAAACAGACATCAGTGTTTCAGCTCCTTGATTCATATTGTCTTACCATCACTGTCACTGACTAGAGCTCAAGTCAAGGATAACTTGACCTGCTGAAGCAGACCAGATTACCAACATCAGGGCATGCCTGGGTGGGTCACTGCCTAGAAGAGGGGGAGAAACATCAGGTGGTAAGAACCTTTTTCAGTTATCTGGATATTGACACCTCTCCTATCTTGTTCCTATACATTTGAGCTTTCTCTATACTGACATTTTAAAAAATAACCTCCTCCTCTAAGTTTCTTTGAAAAAGGGACATGACATCATTTCAGTACATACAGTTCTGTTTGCTATCTCTCACATGCCAGGGTACCCACATCATTGACATTGAGGCTCTGGGACTTCTCCTGGAGACTCTGGTATATAGACCTCATGAAAACATGTATTCCCTGCACTGCGGAAGCTGCCTCTCCCAGGTCCCGTCCTATACAGCCCTTTAGAGAAAGTAATCAGAGGTAGACAGCAAAGTTTTATCTATAATCAGGATGATACAGTTTATACTCTTGTGTTCTACTTCCAATCCATTTCAAGCTTTCATGATGTGTATATGTTAAATATATTTGTTGAGATAGAGAGAAAGAGCAAAGAAAAGGGGAGAGGAAGAGAGGAGAGAAGGGAGAAGGTGAGAAGACAAGAGGAGATGAGAGGGAAAATGAGAAAGAGAGAGAGACAGAGAGAGAGACAAGAGAGAGAGACAGAGAAAGAGACAGAGACAGAGAGACAGAGGCAGAGAGAGAGACAGAGAGACAGAGACAGAGACAGAGAGAGACAGAGAGAGAGGGAGAGAGACAGAGAGGAGAGACTGATCTATGATTAAGAGTTATGGATCTCCACGGAGAGAATAAGGTTTATTCCTAACTCTTCCCCCTGTTAGTTGTATGACCCTGGGTTAAGTAAACTCCCAGGTTAGTGCTGTTGAAAGAGTACTGGGTTCAAATCCTAATTCTGCAATTTATGACCTTTGTGACTCATCTCATTAGGCCTCAGTAATTATGTAAAGTGTGGAGGTTTGGACTGGATGACCTCCAGGTCCAGCTTTAACTCTCTGATCCTCTGACTCCTCTCTGGGCTTGAACTCCTCATATGTGAAATGAAGGGGTTGGATGCTGAAGTTCCTTCTAACTCTAATATTTGATGTTTTATTTCCTTTCTTCATTCCTTATTTACTCTAGAAGTATTTATTATCTCTTACTCCCACTGCCCCCCTCCTGAACAATTTAAAAAAAACATACCAAAAAACTAAACCCTCACAGATGTTCTGTTTTTTAGTTCCCTTCCAACACTGACATTTAAGGAGTCTATGATTGGCTAATTCCCTGATCAGAGAAGGACCCAATCTCACAGAAGGGATGGTGGAAGTGGGTTAAGAGAAAGTTTTGGGAAGAAACAGTGCACATTGGAGAGGAGACCAAGTCACAGAGATGGGAAGTGACTTGACCAAGGTTATATAGGGAGTAGGTAACAAAGGCAGAATTCTAGGAAATCCCTTCTGACTCCAGCTATGAAGAGGAAGGTGCTGGGTTTCCACAATGATGAAAGTAAAAGGGAGGAGGGGACCAGCTTAAAACCCAGACTGAGTAGCCTCCATTTCCCTACACAAAGGTTTATTTGGCCTGTGGCAAAGCCAAACCAATTTTCCAACACAATCTGCTAAATAAGTCTGATATTTTACATGCCTAATAAACAGTCATGTGTCTATTTGGGTTCTTCCTGCAAAATGGTTATTTTAATTGTCTGGAGGAAAAAGAATCTGTTGGCTCTGCTTATAGAATGTTTCACAGGAAACATCTTCCCCCTTATTGACTTCCACTGGAACACACTCCCTTCACCCACACCCACACATCCATTAAGGCCACAGTGACATTTTACAAGTGACTTACCCAGAGTTAGTCTACTGGGTGTTGGACTGGATGATATGTGGGTGCTAGAGAGAGAGAGAGAGAGAGAGAGAGAGAGAGAGAGAGAGAGAGAGAGAGAGAAAGAGAGAGAGAGAGAGAGATGGGGAAAGAGAGAGAGAACACATATTGCTCACAAGTTTTGCAGAATTGCAGTGTTAAAGTTGGAGGTGACCTCAGAGCTCACATAGTTCTAGAAAGGAAGGAGGAAGCCCCTGGAGGGAGGTCCATCCTGGGGCTTTGGAGCTGGCCCCCTAATTCATACAGATCATTAGCTGCAGATGTCCCTGTATGCATCAAGAGCTTAAAATCTCCTCCCAATTTTCCTGGGGGCCTAGAATGCTGGCTCTGGGTTTTAACAAATGACCTTGATTCATGACATATTGCCAGGCTTCAGAGACCACAGATGAATACCTGCTAACATTAGTTGAACTGCTCCAAGCTCTCAATAGAAAAGTAGATGACCAAGCCATCAGCAGAACATCTAAGGCATGTGCCAGGCTGGAAGGAAGAGAGAGAATGGGTCATGTCTTGCACAGAACACTTGGTACCAAATAGAGTCACAAACTCTGCTACCTGGGGGTCTTAATTAATATTTACCATTCTGTTTAACTCGGGTTTAGCTGGAAATTATTTTTGGTTTTGGGGCTTGTCAAAACAAAGATTTTCATTGTCAAAAAAATATCCTCTTTCCTGCCACCAATACTAAATATATTCAAGTGTGTATGACTGAATCTTCAAAAGGTGACTGATGGTCACGCTAAGTGGGCTTTAAGTTTATAATTCTGTCCAGGTCTGGAGAGAGAGAGAGGCAGTTGGATATAGGTGAAAATCCTGTCTTAGGAGTCCAGAGACCAAGGTGCAAGGTAGTGATATAGTGGAGAGGCCTTTGGACTTAGAGTCAGGAATTTGAGTCCAAATCCCACTTCAGACTCTTACTATGTGATCCTGGACACTTCTCCTTACCTCAGTTTCTTCATCAGTAAAATGGGGCCTTATCCTTGAGATAAGAGCACTTATCTCAAAGGGTTGTCTTGGGCCTCAAAGGAGATAACATGTAAATAGCCTGCTAACCTTAATAGTGTTTTACATATACTATTTAATTTGATTCTCAAAACTTTGTGCAGTAGGTGCCATTATCACTAGCTGTGTGAGAAAACAGAGGCTGCAGGAGGCTGCTTCAACAGAGTCACACAACTAGTAAGATTTTAAAACAAGATTTAGACTCTGGTCTTCCTGACTCCAAGTACAGAATTCTATGCACTATACTATCTAGCTATCAAAATCCTCATGTTTTTTGTAAAATCTATTTTATAGGGGTGGCTAGGTGGCACAGTGAATAGAGAGCCGGCCCTGGAGTCAGAAGGACCTGAGTTTGGATCCGGCCTCAGACACTTAACCCACACAAACAAAAAAAAAAAACCTAGCCGTGTGACCTTGGGCAAGTTACTTAACCCCAATTGCCCTAAAGGGGCGGCTAGGTGGCGCAGTGAGTAAGAGCGCCACCTCGGAGTTGGGATGACCCGAGATCAAATCTGGCCTCAGAAAATGAGCACCCACACATAAATAACGACTAGCCATGTAACCTTGAGCAAGTTACTTAACCCCAATTGCTTAAAAAAAAAATCTATTTTATAAATCTTGATATATTGTCTAAATGCCCATCAATATTATTATTGTTATTTCATCTGGAAACAGATGGATTAGACTAGATGGCATCTAAAGTCCCTTCTAGTATCAAAATTCTCTTTTACCTTCAAGTGCTATTGGGGCAGCTAGGTAGTAGAGTGAATAGAGCACCAGCCCTGGAGTCAGGAGGACCTGAGTTCAAATCCAGCCTCAGCCACAACACAGAAACTAGCTATGTGACCTTGGGTAAGTCACTTAACCCATTTGCCCTACCTTCCCCACTCCAAGAAAAAAAAAATACTGCTTATTATACGTTTCTAAGGTCCTTTGTGATTATAAAATGTTGTGTTCATAGGTCTTTTTAACTCTGATATTTTATGTTCTCAAATCCCTTCTCCCTTTAATATTTTTTGTTCTAAGTAGGTCCCTTCAGCTCTGACACTCTCTGTTCCATGTCCTAAGGTTTCTTCCAGTGCTGACTTTCTGAATCTAAGGCAGGCTCATGGCCAGGTGGAAATTTACTAGATAAACATACAAGGTTAGTACCATAAAGGACTTTATGAGGTCATGTCATCCAACCTCCTCATTTTACAGAGAGGAAACTGAGGCCTAGAGAGATAAAGTGACTAGGCAATGTCCAGCAGCTAACTATAGGCCAACAGGGGACAAATCTAAATCTCTTGACTTCTCAGTTCTTTGAAAGACATAATAATAATGTTGAGGTTTGGGTTAAGTGGTGCTGGGGACCCCAAAATATCAACACCCTGGGCTCTGCCAGAATGAATTCGACTCAAACCTTCTCTCAGTCAAAGAAAACTTTATTTAAGATTCACCATCTTAAGAACCTGAGCATTTGTATTGCTAATGCCAGTGGGCCAGATAGAATCTGAGTTTCTGTCAGGCTAGATAAAATCTGAGCACCTTCATGGAGGCAAGATGGATCTTTTATTCAGAAAGACTCTGGGAGGGATCTGGGGTGGTCTAGTAGTCTTCGGTGACTAGAGGAGGGGTCTAGGGAGGATCTTGATGAAACTGCAGGTGACTAGAGGTCAGATTCCTCAGAACCAAGAGAATGAGATTTTGATGGGATCAAGGGTGGGAAGCAGCCGGAAGCAATCCAAAGGTAACAGACAATGGAGGGCTTGACTAGGTTAAGAGTATCTGATTTGGGCATGAAAAAAAAAAACCGTTTAAGTGGGAAAGTTCAGGAGAGTTCAAGGGGTTTTCAGTGTCTATACCCCATCAAGAATAGCTGATATTTGTTTATATAATGCTTGATAAATATCATCTCGCCTTATCTCCACAACAATCCTGAGAGGTAGATGCTATTATAAGTATCTACATTTTACATATGAGGAAACTGAGACAGAGAGGGCAAGTGAGTTGTCCAAGATCACATTAAGAGTAAGTGTCTGCCTTTTGCGGGTTGGCGGGGCTTGAGGCGGCAGCACCATGAAGGCCTCGGGCACCCTGAGAGAGTATAAGGTAGTTGGGCGCTGCCTGCCCACTCCCAAGAGCCTGGTGCCACCGCTTTATCGCAAGCGGATCTTTGCTCCTAATCCTGTTGTGGCCAAGTCCCGGTTCTGGTACTTCGTGTCCCAGCTGAAGAAGATGAAGAAGTCTTCTGGAGAGATTGTGTACTGCGGCCAGGTCTTTGAAAAGTCTCCTCTTAGAGTGAAGAACTTTGGCATCTGGCTGCGTTACGATTCCAGGAGTGGGACCCACAACATGTACAGGGAGTACAGGGACCTGACCACTGCTGGTGCTGTCACTCAGTGCTACCGAGATATGGGAGCCCGTCACCGTGCCCGGGCCCACTCTATCCGGATCATGAAAGTGGAAGAAATTCCTGCCAGCAAATGCCGGCGGCCCGCAGTCAAGCAGTTTCACGACTCCAAAATCAAGTTCCCTCTGCCCCACAGAGTTCTGCATCGCCAGCACAAGCCACGCTTTACTACCAAGAGGCCCAACACGTTCTTCTAAGCTTAGAGACAATGAGACACCTATTTGATTTAAATAAATTTCTCAATTGGAACCCCCCCCCCCCAAAAAAGAGTAAGTGTCTGAGGCTGGATTTGAATTCAGTTCTTCCTGGCTCCAGGTCCAGTGTTGTTTCTATTGCCACCTAACTGCATACCTTTGGGGACATGGCTAAATGGGGGAATTTATTTTACTGGACTATGCATGTTTATGATGAGAATTTTATTTTTTTATTTTTTTCTTGATCAATTGTGGAGGCAGTGGGAAGGACAAATTATAAATAAATATAAAAATAAAAAACATTAAAGCAAAAAAGTGAATGACTTGTATGAAAAACAAAACCTTTTGTTTATTTCCACATACCTTGATGTCTCTTAAGGGTACAGGGAGGTGAAAGTAAGAATTCAGAATGCGGAGCCCTAAAAATGGTGAGCCAGGGATCATAACATTGCCCAGGAAATGCAGCCCTCTTTGGCAAGAAGGAAGTGAATGAAAGCCCCAGATGCTCAGGGAATGGCCATTTTGAGGAGAGAGAAGGGTCTTGAAAGGGTGGCAGGAGAATGCCCAAGATGAAGGTCAGTCATTTCGTAATTTTAATGAGATATGTCCATGTTAGATAGAAAAAAATGAAATAGATTTTTTTCTTGGTTTCAGAGGCAACAGGAGGAGAAACAAAGTATTGAAAGAAAAACTAGAGATCCATTCATCTATCTAGGCAGGAACCAAATAATCTCAGGCAAAGAGAAGAGAAACCATTTTGGTTACTAGAGAGCCTATCATAGTCTCCATGCTCCCCTACTTATTAGCCTCTGAGACTTAAAGTTACTATTTGTGGAAGGAGAAAAATATAATGAAAAAACACTGAACTTGAGGTCAGAAATTCTAGCCCTGGCTCTGTTAGACTAGCTGTAAGACCTTAACCAAATCATTTCCCTTTAGTAAGCCTCAGTTTTTTCATCCACAAAATAGGGATAACACATAATATTTATATTACTTAGCTCACAATGCTATTGTCAGGAAAGGACTACATACAAAAGTGAGCTACTAGAATTGCTAATTTAAAAACAAGGGTGAGATTTACACATTAAACAGTTCTCCCACTGGTTCCCTTGGCAACCATCACAAACAGGTTCAGCTACCTCCTGTTTGGTGCTTTTAAAGGGACCCTACCTCTTTTCCTCAGTTACCAGCTAAAGCTAACTGGAATATAACATTAAGAACTCCTTTTAAAAGAACATAAGGGGGCAGCTAGGTGGTGCAGTGAATAGAGCATCGATCCTGGATTCAGGAGGACCTGAATTCAAATCCTGCCTTAGACACTTAACACAAAACTAGCCTTGTGACCTTCGGCAAGTCACTTAACCCCAAATGCCCTACCTTCTCCCCTCCTAAATAAATAAATAAATAAATAAATAAATAAATAAATAAATAAATAAATAAATAAATAAAAGCAAAACAATTAAAAAAAAAAAAAAGAACATAAGGACAATTTTCAAAAGAGACCCCCCACTAGTTTCTTCACAGGCAGACATTAAGACCCCAAAGTATTGGTCCCATATGGATTCTGCAAGGAAAGAAGGAAGCTAGAAAAGTAATCCCTAACATCAACTGGTAAATAGTCAATTTTAAAGGATCTTATCATAAGGCCATCTCATCATAGGTCATAGCATCCTAGATTTAGAGTTGGAAAATTCTTTTGAAGTTATCCACCCCAATACCCTCATTTTTATAGGTATATACTTTGGAGGTCCCTAAAAAAGCTTAAATGATTTGCCCAAGGGCACACAAATAATAAATCCAAGAGTCCTTTACTTCTGTCTTGGCATCACTTCCTTCACATCAAGGTCCTATTGGAGAACAAAGGACAAATAACAATAGCAGCACAGATTATTAGAGTGGGAGGGCCACTGAGTAATATAGTTCTCCCCCTCCATTTTTCAGATGACTCTTGAGTCTCTGAGAAGTGAGTGGCTTGTTTTAAAGTCATAAAACTGGCAAGAACTAGGGCCACAACTGACCACCAGAATCAGTGTAGGAAGATCAATGGATTTGGAGCCCAAATTTTACCTCTATACTTACTGCCTTGTCATTTTGTCTTCTTGGATCTCAAGTTTCTTCATCTGGAAAAGTAAGAACGTTGGAGGTCTCTTTTAGCACTTAGATTGAAGATACTATGGCCCATGATCCTGTGTTGTAGGTGTGAATCTTATCCTTTTTACTTATAAGTTGTGGAACCTTGGGCAAGTCACACAATCTTCTTGGCCTCATTTTCCTCATCTATAAAATGGCAAGCAAAAAAGGGAGAAGCAGAGGAAGAGAATATGAAGGCAAAGAAATGTGATCTTTAAAATTAGAGGGGTGGGGTTTCTTCTAGTTTTGAATCTCATCATCAAAGACCCTCTGGACCCCAAATCCATCTCTCTTTCCATCATACCCTCCATTACCTTGTTTTCCTCCCCTGAATTATCCAAGGGGGGGGGGGAACAGAATAGGTGCTAAATTGTGTTTTAAACTAACAGACACTGAATTTGGTTCTTAGTAGAATAAGTGATATTAATTCATTCATTCATTTTTGTACTTAGTCATCACTTATCTAGTTGTTTATTTATCATCTATCTACTTCTTTACTTTTGTAAACTCTAAACAATAGCTATGAGTTCTAGCACCCAGACCAAAAAACAAACAAACATGTATTGGGGTACCATTGTCTTTGTGTTCCCAGGCAAAACAGACTTTAAAAAAATTTGCCCCTTTGTGCAGCAAAAAAAAAAAAAAAAATCCAGAGCCTCCTCTTTTTACCAACCCAAGAGTGGGAGTTAGACAGTGAATGGTAAACAGGGGCAAAGTGGGTTATTCCCTGTCAGGGCACCTTATGTAGGCATCAAGCCTATGTTACAACTCCATCAGATCTGTTTAATGCCAGAAAAGAGCTCTGGATGCCAGCAATCAATCAGGAAGCATTTATTACACACCTACTGAGTGCTTCGCAGTAGGCTGGTCACTAAGAAAGAAAGGGAAATATGAGTTTACCCCCTGCAGTTAGGGAGTTTACATTTTATTGAGTGAAATAGGCAGTCCACATATAAGTATATGAAAAATATATACAATATAAAAACAAGGTATTTGCTGGGGAAAAGGAGAAGTATTAGCAGCTAGGGGAATAGGGACAGCTTCACATAAGAGATGGAGTTTAAGGTGAACTTTGAAAGAAAGCAGAGATTCCCTCCAAGATGTGAAGGTGAGGAGGACATGCCTTCCAGGCAAATGGGACAGCCTGCGAAAAGGCATAGGTATGGCAGTTGGAATACTGCATGGAGAAACAGTGAAAAGGGCATTTGTTCTTGGAAGTCCAGGCCCTGTCAATGCATCTCCCTGTCCCTTCCCCTTAGAGAGTGAGAACTTAGGGAGGCAGAAACTCAAGTTTCTCCATACACATTTTACATCTTCACCTTCTCTCAAGCCCAGGAATTGGGGTATTCTTTCCCCTTTCCCCTCCTACTTGGGACTGCATCACCCACCCAAGGCCCTGATCTATAAAACAAGGACTGTCTTTGAGGTTTTGTTGGATGTAAATAGGGTAAAAGCTGCTTCTTTCTTTAAAAAAAAATCTTTCTCCCTCTAAAGTGCCTTCTTCCCTCCCGACCCTTCACTTTCTAACTCTTGCTCTGAGATCCCTAATCATACAAATTCTACCATTGCTGTGGGATCCACCGCATACCATACAAACACAGGTCATCCTGACTTGTGTCCTGCCACTGGACTTTGACTGTTTTGGAAAAGAAAGTGAGGCTGACAACTTTGTACAATACCATCTCACTTAAATCCAGTTCATGTAGCCCCTGATGTCATTGGTCCTCTTCAAAAAATGAAGGCCAAACAACCACAAAAACAGCTATGTGCTTGGCACTATGTTAAATGCTTTACAATTATCATTTTATTCCAACCTTGGAAGATAGGTACTGTTATTATATCCATTTTATGGAGGATGAAACTGAGGCTGAGGGAAGTTAAACGACTTGACCAAGGTCACACAGCTAGAAAATTACTTAGGCAGAATTTTAAGTCAGGTCTTCCAGATCCACCATATCATTCAGTGGCCTCATTTTCCTGCTCTTATTGTTTTGATTGGTTAGAAGCAAAACTGCAGAGCAGCACTAGCCAGAAAGGCAAGAGACTAGAGCTCTTGGCCTGATCTTATGTTTACTTACCTGAATGCTTGACCTTACTTAGTCATTTCCCTCAGGGCCCTGAGTTTCCTCCTTGTTAAATGAAATTGTTGGACTGGATGGCTTCTGAGGTCCCTTACTGTATTGGTATTCCATGTTTTTACAATTCTAGAAATTAGCATGGGGAAAGATCTGAGTTAGACCCTGAATTTAATGTGAGTGAGATTCTTTGTGCAGCTTTCTACCACTGAAACCAACCCAGTACCCCCTTCTGTTTCCAAAGAGCTTAATAAGATGGTCTCTCTATCCTTTCATTCAGTCACATTCAGAAACTGCTAGCACTTAGTCTCCTACTATTGAAAACACCTGACCAATTTCAGAATAATTCAGTGTAAGTGGTCCAAACTAGGTAACTTAAATTCACTTTGATTTCTTTAATGGGGCCAAAGGAATGGGGCAAATAGTAACAAGGGCTCCCTCCTAAGTAGCTTCAATTTGGTGCAAGTTCATAGAAGGACATTGATCCACATGAGTTTGTTTGGTGCCTGGTTTAGCAGTGCTGTATCGGAAATTGATTTCTCCTTTTGTGCATTCTCCTCCAGTGGTGGGGGAGATCTCTCCTCAGAGATGTGCTGATCAGTTTAACAAACTGCCAATAGGATTATGCAGAATTGCTTCCTTTGCTTTCCAGTGGGGAATTGGCCTTTGGAAGAAATGAGAGGCTGCTCCTTGAATGGAGAGTTAATGGGATTTTTAGCTCCAAAGTCAGGGCTGGGAAAACAAAGGACAGAAAAAAAAATATCACAACCCATACATAAACAGAATCAAAGCTATTTGAAAAACATTTGAATTTCAAACACTGCATTAAGTCTGATGAAGGTTCTCAGCAGCGAATGGCTTTAAGACATGAACAGTTTATTAGAGCATTATCCAATTCCAGTGGTTATACACACACCCAGCTCAAATCACATTTGTCTAATGCAAATAGAGTAAAAATGACAAATCCAAAATTTCAGACAAATGCTGTATAATGGGAATCTGAGGTAGCATGCAAAGAGGAGATGTTGCACAATGTATGTTCTATCCCTTTCTATGAAGATAAAAACAGATTTGCAGTTCCACTTTGCAGGTAGGAAAATGAAAGATAAATAAGTAACAGAATATCAGGGTCCTCTGCTGGCAGACTTCCAGACTTATTCAGTGCTTGACACTTGATATGTAACCTTTCCCACGAATGGTCCAGAGAAGAGAGTTCAGAAGATGTCAAGGATGTGGCTATTTTTGACTTTTTAGAATAGAGTCATTACTGCCAGGCCCTTAGATGTTCTCTGAGCCTAAGACCTCAGGCAGCTCATTGCACAGGCCAACACATAAGAGTTTCCTTGAAGAATAAGAATGTTAATAATAATTCCTCACATTTGTCTAACACATTCACAAGGAAGTTTTCTTATAATAGCTCAGAGAGGAAAAAGCATAGAATCATAGATTTAGAGTTTAAGAAGACCTAAAAGTCAGCCAGGGGGTACAGTGGATACAGCACCTGTCCTGAAAATCTGAGTTCAAACTTAGCTTTGGACACTTACTAGCTGTGTGACCCTGGGTAAGTCATTTAACTCTATTTGCCTCAGTTCTTCATCTGTATAATGGGAATGAAGAAGGAAATGGCAAACAACTCCAGTAGCTTTTTCAAGAAAATCCCACAGACAAAAGTCCATGGGGTCATGTGGGGTCTGAGACAAACTGAATAACAACAAAAGTTCATCTAGAGATATACAAGCATTTTTTTGTCTTAATTTTTCAAATAAGGAATATGAGATACAAAGATATTGACGTTTGTCTACTGTGATACAGCTAATAAACATGGGAAACAAGATTTGAACACAGGTGTCCTGAGAGTAAGTCCAGGGCTGGACACAAATCAAGATATTGTCTATCAAAATAGACAACCAAAGTCCCCCAGGCTCCATTGCCCTACTCTGAAGTAGTCTCTTTTAAATCTATTGTTCTCTGTCCTGTCCATCCCATAGATGATAAAGGCCAGTTTAAAGATCAGCCCATAAGTCCTAGGCCTTTCCTGCTTTTACATCAGTCCTATAGCATTCTCAGAGTAGGAGATAGATAGCTATCCTTTGTTGGCTTTTTTTTTTTTGGCAATTACTGCTTCCTTCTTATTCTTTTAGCCCTCCTTCCCTGTCTCCCTGATCACAGTAACACAAGTGAAAATGGAAATAGAACTCATTCCAACGTGTTTTTGTATCCCTGTTGCTCATTCCAAGCACCCAAGTAATCATTGATGAGTGAGAAATCTATACAAGGATATGGACAATGAAATCTGAAAAGTAGCCTCTAATTCTAAGTGTGATTTCAAGAGTCTAAGAGTCCTGATATAAATCCAGACCCCTGGGCAAGCATTGGGTTGGTTTGAGGGAGAAGTACCAGAGAACTTAAGGGGGGAGGTTTGGCACTTTTCAGAAGCTCCTGTCAAGAAAGGGAATAAGGTGGGTTGGGGTCATCGAGGAGTTCTCCTGAAAAGGCCTCAGGATCTCACCTCTTGTATGTTCACCTTCATTGTACTTTGTGGTGAATTTAGTGGGAGCTGCTCATGGTCAGGTTCAGTTGTGTGTAGGAGTAGCTTATTGTCTCAGAGTCCAGCATGCACCTCTGTAATTCAATGACCATCAATTTTGTGTTTGTTGAGTGGGAAAGAGAGGTGAGGTGGGAGTGCATTTCAAATATAAGGGATGATACAAATTCATGGAGACTTGAATTGGAGTGCCGTATAAGAGAAACAGGGAGAAAACCTTTAAAGCTTAATTGAAGAGCTTGGGAGAGACAATAGCATACAGGGAGGCAAGCAATACAAGTTTGGTCCAGGATATAAAAGGCTTTAAAAGCTTAACGGAAGAATTTATATTTTATCCTGGAGGTGATAGGGAGCGACCAGAATTGACTGAGTAAGGAAAAAACACAAGTCAGATATACATTTACGGGAAGTAACATTGCCAGCAACATGGAAGATGGGCTGGGCTGGGCTGAGAACTTTCACTACAGAGGCCATGGAGGCGACTATTTCAATGAGCTAGGGGAGAGGTAATGAGGACTTGAGCTAAGGTAGCAGCTCTGTGTGTGTGTGTGTGTGTGGAAAGAGAGAATGAATTGGATCAGGGAGATGTTATAAAGATAGAAATGTCAAGACTTGGCAACTGATTCAATATGTGGGATAAAGGAGAATCAGGAGTTTGAGGATAATGCCAAGGTTACAAATCAGGAAAACTAGAAGAATTGTGTTGCCTTTGACAAATACAGTAGTTTAGAAGATGGATGGGTTTGGGAGGAGGGAAAGAAAATTAATTCTTTTTGGATATGTTGACTTTAAAATGGCTTAAGAGCATTCATTTTTAATTGTCCAGTAGTCAATTGAAAGTCAGGAACACTAGATATATAAATCTGTGAGTGATCGGCATAGAGATAATTAAACCAGTGGGAGATAATGGAGTCACCTAGAATTTATAGGAAGAAAAGAGGAAGGCTAGAACAGAGCATTGGTTAGCATTCATGGTTAGGAATATGGTATGGATGATTTACCAGCAAGATAACCTGAAAAAGAGTGACCCAAATGGGGTGGGAGGAGGGAGGGAAAGGAAATTTGAAACTCAATGAACTATGGAATTGAATCCTGTAAACTAAAAATAAACAAATTAATTAAAAGAAAAAAAAAAGAATGACCCAAATGGTAGAAAGGAAGAAAGAGTTGGAAGGGGATATCAAAGGATTTTGAGATGAAAAGAAGCAGAGCAGAGGGAGCTCATGTTGGATGGCCACAAGTAAAGTAAATTCTTGGTTGGGGAATGTGAGGGGGGTGGATGGGAGGCTCCAGGAAAGAAAGTTTGAAATCACTTCTATGCGGAGAATGATAAGGAATCAATTGGAGAGGAATAAAAGGATTGTCTAACTACAGGGAAGTTGAATAGTTTGAATTTCCAATGTACCAACACACAGTTCAGGAGCTTTCAAGTGGGAGTAGGAAAGTAATCCAGGGCTGAGTTTGGCAAGGGCTGAGTGGAGAGTAGACAATGGAACTAGAGAGTGGAGAACAGGGTAGAGTTGAATTCACTACCTCTAAGAGTTGAGCAAAGGTATGGAATTAAAGACAGACCAGAGAAATAATGGCCTGAGGTAGTATTGAGTTGGGGGGAGATTGAATGAGATCTCATGTAGGACAGAGAATAGGTTTAGGCAGTATGAGACATAAGGAAAGATGGAATAATAGGAAGTTATAGTCAGAATTGACAGAATTTTAAATTATTGAATTGATTACTGGAAGTCTCTCCCAACCACTTTTAATTCATGCTGTATTTAGTTTGTTTAGATAGATAGATAGATAGATAGATAGATAGATAGATAGATAGATAGATAGATAGATAGATGATAGATGATAGATAGATAGATATAGATATATTTGTTTGCATATTCTCTCCCTCATTAGATTCTAAATTACTTGAGGGTAGGGACTGTCTTTTGCCTCTTTTTCTATCCCCAGCACTTAGCACAATGAGGGAACATAATATATGCTTATTGATCAATTGATTGGAACACTACTGGGTAACAGTAAGATCCTCGGTGTGACCATCCCTATATATGACTCGGGTAGAATAAAGAAGTAGCTTATGAGATTTGAGAAGCTTAAAGCAATGAAAGGTTATATATTTTGAGGAAGAATCAATGTAGATGTTGAAGTCCCCTAGAATAAGGGCAGAAGTTGGAGGGAAGGGATTTTGCACTAGGGGCTAAATTCCTTGAGAAAAGAGGAAAAATGTCCCAGTTGCCAGTAGATAACAGTCACCAAGATCAGGTTTGCACAGAAAATTTTAGTTGAGATAACTTTTTTTTTTTTTTAAGGAGATGTTTCTGATTGATGGTAGTAAAGGGAGAGTCTGCAAAGGACAAGGGAAAGAAGGGTTTTGACTCCCCTTTCAGGACCATTGATAACAATGCCCAAGGAGACACATACTTTTCAGCATGTTTATAGTAACATAAAGTGTCATGAATATAGGCAAGATGACAATACAATTAAGAGGGTTTCAAAATTTCTTCCTTTCTAACCTGCAGTTTCTTGGAGATTCTCAGTTTCTGAAAATGGGCCCTTTGGTCAAATTTTCATCATCTTTAGAAAAAAAAAACCTTGAATTCTTATGGAAATTATTTAGATTCTACCTTGCTTAGCTATGGCAATGAGCAGAGTTCATAAGCAATGAAGAATTGAGAAAAACAGCCATAAAAGATAAAATAATTCCAACTGAATGAAATAATATCTTTTATATGAACAAAATTAATGCAACTATGATAATAAGGGGAAGTTGTCAATTTTGGGGGAAGATCTTTGCATCAAATACTTCTGATAAAAGTCTGATTTCCAAGAGATATAGGAAATTAATACATATATATGTATATATCTGAAAGCCATTCCTTGGTAAATAAACGATCAAAAGATCCAGAGTAGCAGTTCCCAAAAAAATCCATGAAAATTATTAACAACCATATGCAAGATTGTTCTAAATCATTAATAAAAAGAGAAATGTATATCTAAGATTTCACCTCTTACAAGACAAAATGGCAAAGATAGCAAAAGATGTGAATATTCAATATTGGAATGACTGCATAAAGACAGACAAGTTAATGATAGAACTGATGTCTTAGTGTACCTGTGAAATGTCCTAAGCATTCTGGGAAGGATTTTGGATTTCTACTAAACAAAAGTTACTAAAATGCCTATGAACTTAGTCGCAGAAAATCCCACTGTTAGCATATACCTAAAGGAGGTCAAATACTAGAAGAAAGGTCCCATATACATTGAGTATTCTATAGCTACATTCTAAGGCAGCAAAAAATTATAAACAAATTAGATACCGATTAATGATGGCAGAATTTTACAAATTCTGGTACACGAACATATTTTACTCCACCATAAGAAATGGTGAATATGAAGTCAGGAAAAACCCTCTCAGAAGGCAAGGGAAAATGGGAGTATCCCTGCCGAGGTGTGATAGCATACCTGGTATATTCTCTATGTATGCCTATGGTGTCTCCAAAAGCTCTGTCCTTTATTCAGATTAATCCTAGATCAATACATTCAGCAATAATTTCTCCCTTGAATTCTGGTTCTGCATAGTCATCTGTCTAATAAGACATCTCTTTGCAGATGTTTCTTCATTATCTCAAACTCAATAAGTCCCAAGCAGAACTCCCCCCCCCCCCCACCTACCTGTCATTCCTTCAAACATCTATATTTCTACTGAGGGCCTGCCACCCTTACAGGTATCCAGATCCATAATGGAAAATTCATCTGGGACTCTTCTCTTCCTTCTGAAAACCAATCAGTTGCCCAATCTTCTTGATTCTTTATCTAAAATATTTCTTGAATCCAACCTATTCTTTCTACTCACAGAACCACCATAATTATCCATACTTTCATCACCTCTCACCTGGCCAATATGAATAGCCTTCTAACTGATTTACCTATCTCTGCTGCCTTCTTTTTTTGACCCATTTTGAATGCAATTGTCAAAATCATCTTCCTAATACATAGCTCTATGTCTCTCTTTTGCTTAACACAAATAAACAAACCCACCATTTTCAATGGTTCTCTACTGTTTATAGGATAAAATATAAACCTCTCAGCATGACATTTAAAGAATTCCCCAATATTGTTCCTGCCCACCTTTCTACTCCCCTTTTTAAACTCTACACTACAGAAATATTAGATATTTTTTGGTAATAATCCAACAACAGGCTATCTCTGACCTCTGGGTGTTCTTCTAAGTCATGTCCCATGTTTAGAATGCATTCTCTCCTCACTTTTGGCTGTTAGAAGTGCTAGTTACTTTCAATACTCAAATCCCATACCACTTCCCATGGGAGCCTTCTTTGATGCCTACATTTGTCAATATTTTCCCCCTCCTCAATTTATTCTGTGTTAATTCATCTATGTACATGTTACACCTTCCTTCATCCCAGTAAAATATTTTCAGCTTCTTGAGGGTAGGATCTAGGTTAATTTTTTCCCAAAACTTGTATGTTCCAAACAATCAGCTAGCCAACAAGTATTTATTAAATGCTGACTTTGTGTCAAGTACTGGGCTGGGTATATGAAGAAGGGCGACATCAAGGTCCCTGCCCTCAAGGAGTTCATGTTGTAATGGGGGAAACAATAAGACATACACAGTGCAAACTAGAAGGCCAGGCAGGGGTAATGGGGTGAGAAGAACCAGCACAGTGCCTTGCACAGAGTAGGCATTTAATAAATGCTTGTTGAGTTGAATTACTGGGACAATAAGAAAATATTTCCCAAACTCTGGGAAAATTCGCTTATTGTTTTCTTTCTTTTCCCCCTCTTCAAACAAGATACAGAATGAAGAGCATAGGATGCCACTGTCCAGTTCCCAGGGGAAGACAGTCTGAGGGAGAGACAATGTTTTTCTTTGACACAAAAAAACACATTTATTTTGATGCTCAATCCACAGTGGCAGGTAGTGCCTTCAACCTGCCTTGGCCTCAGCCTGCCATCTGTCCTCCGTGAGCCCCTGGGGCTGAGGTGAATGGGAAAATGGCTGTTGCCAGTCATTTAAAACTGGCAAATTGTCGGTTGATGGCCTGTGCTCTGTCTATACAAATGGGGCTGAATCAGCCAGGTTTGAAAGATGGGGTTACTCAGATTCATGCTGGTCTGTCTCCAAGGCTGTGGGGCCCTGAAACAATGTTTTCATTCATTCATCCAACATGAGACTTTACAATGAGCAGTACACTGTTATAGCTACTTACTGGCCTGGGCTCAGGGAGACCTGGGTTCAAGACTGCTTTGCTCCTAATTCTCTGTGACTTCTTCAAGTTACTTCTTTCTGAACCCCATTTTGCTCCCTAAATGAGGGACTGTCCTGGAGCATCACTATGGTTCTTCCTAACTTTAACACTGCATGTCCTAAAGAAGATCAAATGAGATAATGGAGCTTCAAACAACTTAAAAGTATTAAAATATCGTACATGTGTTATGCATTATTTGCCTACTTTCCTTTTATATCCCCTATGAATTGCTAGATAACTCATAAGATGGAACACAAAATGGGAGTTCTGGAAAGGAACATGGAGATCGTTTAGCCTGTTTCCTTATTTTTAGCAAGTGTCCTACTAGGAAATGAGGGCATTGAGGTGGGGGCGGGGCAGAGGAGAAGGGGCATTCTCACTAGAATGGCAAAACCACATACCTGTATGCATACACACACACACACACACACACACACACACACACACACACACACACACCCCTCTACCTTCCTCACACTTCAAAGCATTCAAGAATTTATGAATTGGTTTCTTCAAATGATTATTTCCTATTAATTCATATTCATTAGTTAGATTTTGATTGTGGAATTTGGGCTTTCTGGCAATGGAATCATTGTTTCTTTGTAAGACTATTTCAACAGAAGGAAAAATGGAGGGAGGGAGACAGAGGCAAATAAAGAAGAGGGAAGGTGGAAGAATCAGATAGAAAAACAGATGGAGGGAAAGGCAGATACCTGAGTAGCATAGATTTAATCCAGTAATTCTTCACCTTTCTTGTGTCATGGACCCCTTTGTCTCTTGGAGCCCATGGACTCTTTCACAAATGCATAAAATAAAATACATAGGAATTTGCAAAGGAAACCAATATAAAACAAATAAAATAAAATAAAGATGCATTATTTTTCTCCACCCAAATTCACAGACATAGGAGTCTGTGTTCCTAAGGTTGGAATTCTTGATTTAGAGGTAGAAGGGAACTTAAAGATCATGTAAATGCATAAATCAAAATTTATAAAATCACAAAGGAAACCAATTGAAGAATTATCAAAATAACATACTCATACTGTATGTACACACACATATATATGTAGGTACATGTGTGTGTAGACAGAGAGATAAAATCTAGTCCAACACCTTTATATTATAAATGAAGGAACCAAGTACCATTGAAAATAAGTGCCTTGTCCAAGGCCACATAGGTAGTATTTAAAAATACTGAAATTCAAAGTCATATTCTCTGACTTTAAACCTAACACTTTCTACTATACCATGTTTAAAAAGGAGTGTATGTGAGAGAGAAAGAGACAGAGACAGAGAGTCAATCAGCATTTATTAAAGGCTGACTGTGTGCCACACACTGTGTTAAATGCTGAATTGATAGAGGCAGAGAGATAGAAACAAAGCTGGAGAGACACAGAAAGGGAGGTGGAGAGAAAAAAGTGGGAGGTGGGAGGTGTGTTTTTTAGATGATCTTTTAAAGAGTCTTGTTTGTCAGGGCTGCACAGATGCAGTACTTTGTCAAAAGCCTTTTTCTGGATCAGCCAACGTGTTTAACCAACACAGAGAAGATGGCTATCCACCAATGGTTTTGTAAGAGGATTTTTTTCCCCCTTAGGTAAAATTGATTTTATATGTTTGTTTGTTCTGACCTTGAATTTCCCCTATTGAGACAGCTGAGAAAGTGCAGTGGATGTATAAGAAGATATAAGTGTGTCAGTGCTGGGGCTGCATTATGAGTGACTATGAGAGCAAACTGCACTTAGGCCCTAAGGCAGCACAGAGAGCAGCACAATTTCCAAAGCCTGCCTTGTGCTGAGGCCACTGATCAGGGCTAATGTTCTTAATCTAAGGGTTAGGGGTTCATGGCTCTCCTTTGTTTTATGGTGAGAGATAGTCATTAATTCATTTATTCATTCAAAAATATATTTTAATTATTAACTCTATTTTGAGCTTCCCTACTAGCTGAGGATAGGGGAGATATAAATGCATATAAGTGTCTTGGACAGCCAGAGGACAATCTGAGATCTGAGGACCAAGGTTATTACTGACCAGGAGTCTCAGAAAGGTTTCCTTGAGGAGGTGGCATTTGAACAAGGGTTCAGAAGAATTCAGTCAATGAAGGAGGAGAAAAAGTCCCTTAATCCAAGCTATAGAGTAGGGAAGGAAATCTTTCTCTGGGGATGTGCTTCCCACCACAGTACCAACCACTGACCAGCTTACTCCTTGCCACCTCCTAGTGTCCCGTATCCCTCAGTCTTCTCAACTGAGCTGACTTCTTACCAGGGAAAAGTGGATCTTCTTTCTGCCCCCATAGCTGGCATAGAGGAGATCATGCTGGCATGTAACTGTGGCTCTACTATTCCCCTTTTTCTACTCCTCCTTAGAGTAAACAGATCTACTCTTGTCCAGTATGTATCATCCTATTACCTTCATTTCTCCTCTTAAGTCAACAAGCACTTATTAGGCACCTACTGTATACCAGGCACTGTGATAAGAGCTGAGGAGACAAAGAAAGGCAAAGGACAGTTTCTACTCTCAAGGACTTCACAGTCTAATGGGGGAGACAATATGCAAATAACTATGGACAAACAAGGTCTATTTGGGATGAATTGGAGATGATCAACAGAAGGAAGACAGTAGCATTAATGGGGACTGGGAAAAACTTCTCAGAAGGTGAGATTATAGCTGGGACTTGAAGGAATCCAGGGAAGTTAGTAGGTAGAGATGACACTGTGACCTCCCTATTTCTCTACTCAGGTACAGTATAAAGATGACTGGATTTAGAATTGACTTCTGTTAGAATCCTGACTTTCCCGCTTAGTATTTGGGTGACCTTGGGCAAGTCACTTCCCCAAAATGGATCTTAATTTCCCTCTTTTTAAAATGAAGGAGGTTAAACTAGATGGTCTTTAAGGTCATTTTAGCTCCAATCCTTTGCTTCTAGACCTTGCTTATCATATTCATTCCCCCTTTTAATTTCATATTTATTTATTTTTAACCTTTTTTGTTTCTAATTTTCAATTCCAGATTCTCTCCCTCCCTCCCACCACTCCTCCACCCACTGAGAAGGTAAGCAATATGATATCAATTATACATATGAAGTCATGCAAAACATATTTCATAGTAGCCATATCACAAAAAAGCAAAAAGAAATAAATAAAATGAAAAAAAATTTGTATTTCAATTTGTATTCTGATTTGATCAGCTCCCTCTCTCTGGAGGTGGATAGCATTTTTTTCATTATGAGGCCTTTGGAATTGTCTTGGATCATTGCATTGGCCAGAGTAGCCAAGTCTTTCACAGTTATCATCATTATAACATTGCTATTAACATCCACAATGACTTCCCAGTTCTTCTCACTTCACTTTGCATCAATTCATATAGGTCTTGCTGTGTTTTTCTGAAACCACACCCCTCCTTTGTCATTTATTTTTAGAAAAAAAAACCTTTATTGTACTAGAATATCAAAACAAGAATATTATAGCCAAATTCCAGAACTCTTAGGTCAAGGAAAAATACCGCAAGCAGCCAGGAAGACACTATTCAAATATTGTGGATTCACAGTCGATAAAACAAGATTTAGCAGCTTCTACAGCAAAGGATCAGAGGGGTTTGGAATATGATATTCCATGTGGCAAAGAACTAGGATTACAACCAAGAATCATCTACCCAGATAAACTAAATATAATTCTCTAGAGACTGGGGGGTGGGGGTGGGGAAAGAATGGATATTTAATAAAATAGGGTCTCTCAAGCATTCCTGAAGAACAGAGCTGAATGAAAATTTAACTTTAAAACACAAGACTTATAAATGTAAAGGTAAACAGGAAAGAGAAATCATAAGGTTAAACTGTTTATATTCCTAAATGGAAAGATGTTCCTCCTAAGAACTTTATCATTGTTAGGGCAGTTATGAGTATACATAGAGAAAGGGCATGATTGTGAATTGATATGATGGGATGACATCTAAAAAAAGAAAATTAAGGGGCAATAAAGAAGAATGCACTCAGAGAAGGGAGAAGGGAGAGGTAGAATGGGATAGATTATCTCATATAAAAGAAGTGCAAAAACTCTTTTACAGTGGAGGGGAAGATGGGAGAGGTAGAGAGGAGTGCTTGAACTTTACTCTCATCAGAATTGGCTCCAAGAGGGAATAACATACACACTTAGTTGAGTATAGAAATCTGCTTTACCATATAGCAAAGTAGGAGGGGAAGGGGATAAGAAAAGGGGTGAAGTGCAGTATTCTGTTACAGCTCTGCCAGGATGAAGAGGGTTCTAATCTTCTCATAACTGGATCAATAGTAGTGGGTAAAGAGAAATCAGTAGTAATATCTCAGGTATCTTGGGAGCTCTAAACCTGGCTGAATGAAACATACCTTAAGGACTCCAATGTCTCCTTAGCCTGAGAGCAGGAAGGACTTGAGGCTCCAGCTGAGACCTACCATTTCAGTCAGATATCTTGGATCAGCCACTTACTACCTAGTTAACATTGGACAAGACACAATATCACCTCTCTGGGTTTCTTTCCAAAGATTATGGTTTTTATCTGGAATGAACATCAGGCAAATGATGTAGTCCAACACCTTCACTTTCCATATGTATAATCTGAGCCCCAGGGAGATGAGGTGATTTGTTGATCAGACAAATACTAACTAAATGACAGAGAAAGGGTCCCCTGACTCCAGATTCAGTATTCTTCCTACTTCTCCATGTTTCCTTTTCCTGTCTTCATCTAGAAAACAAGAGAGTAGAATAAGATGCCCTTCAAGCTCTGAATCTAGGGTTCATTTCATTCCTGTTGAGTGTATGGAAAGGATTTCTCATCAGTGGCTTGGGCTGTGAGTGACTGCCCTCAAAGTGTCAACGTGGAACATGAGGAAGACTTTATATTTCTCTATGGTTAAATAAGAATTTCACTAATTACATCAAAGGCAGGAATACATCTAGAGTAGGTCCATTTGAGTATCAGGGTGCAGGAAAGACCCTCAGTGATGGAAACAAGGTAATCAAATTAATTCTTGGCCATTATTTTTTACTAAAGAGAGGTTCACATAAACAAAAGTCCTTTAAGGGAGAAGAGCTGGAGTTACTCAGCCAAATTGTGGTAAATTTTCAGGATGCTATAGACCTAATCGACAAACTAGATTTGGATAAATGGCCCAGACTAGATGGCAACCACCCAAGTGTTTTGAAGGAACTCAAGGGTGAAATTGGGGAACTGTTGTCAAAATGTGGAAAGTATCACAACAAACAGCCACTGTGCTGGAGTGCTGGAGGATTGCCAGTATGACTTCCATCCATATGGGATGAGTTCCAGAGTGGACCCTGGGAACTACAGATCACTGAGTTTCTCTTCTCCTGGAAGAGTTGATGGAATATTTCATTAAGGGAAGGATCACTGAGCACTTACATTAATTCATCTGAAGTCATGGAGCTGAAAAGGAGCTTAGATACAAACTAGTCTGACCCTTTATCATACAGAAAAGGAAATTATTGCAGAAATAAAGTGATTTGTCCAAAGACACATACCTCATTAGTGCCACAGCTAGGGCGAGGACTCATAACTCACGTCTCCTGACTGCCAAATCATACCCTTCCCACAGCACCATACTGAAGTGAACAGAACTTATTTGAAGAAAAAATATCAAGATTTCATTAAGTGCAAATCATTTCTAACTAACACATTATTACTTTCTAAAAAGAAAAATATATTCATCAGGAAAAATCAGTGAATATGCTATATTTAGATTTTTTTAAAGGAACTTTGTCATGGTTCAACATTAAAGGCTACTTAAAATAGGCACCATCGTAACTAGTCTGAGACAATGGTACTCTTTGAAAGAAAGGTGAACAGGATGGTAAGGGAGCATGCCATGCCATTTAAGCACTGGTTGTAGGACCTGACAACTTTTAGTCTTGAGAAAAGAAAACTTAGGAAATAAATACACAATAACTATTCTCAAGTCTTTGAAGAGCTGTCACATGGAAGAGAGGTTTGATATGCTTTAGTTGACCCAAGAAAAATAGAACTAGTACCAATAGATAGAAGCTACATGGAGAAAGATTTTAGCTTGACAGCAGTAAAAAATAACTAAACATTAGAGTTGCACAACAATAGATTGAGCTACCTTGGGATGTATTAAGATCTTTATGCCTAGAGGTGTTTGATCAGTGATTAGTTGGCCATTTGATGGAAATGTTAAGGATGCTTATGCCTTGGGTAAGATTTGGACTCAACTGAAATTGAGGTTTCTTTCCATTTGAAATCTATTAGAGGATTCAGTGAGAAAACAAAAGTAAGGGAACAGTTAAATCTTTGTATGGATAAATGAGATGATGGGGAATGACCTTCAACACTCAAAGCATCAAGTCTGGAGCAAGTTTTAATTAATAGGTTTACAAATGTCCTATTAGACTGCAAATTCTTAGGGGTAGGTTTTGGGTCATTTTCCTTTTAAAACATATCTTATTGATATATTTTGATTTTATATCACCCAAAGATTTCCCTGTATCCCTTCCTCTTTTGTCCCCCTTCTCAGAGAATCACCTCTTATAACAATTTCTTAAAATAAAAAAGGAAAGGAAAACTCAGCAAAACTAATCAATACATTAAAAATCTGACATTATATGCATTATTGTATACCTGTGTACTGCCTATCTGAAGAGGATTGGGGAGCAAGAGCTAGTATCTTCTCATATCTTTGGTTTAGAGCCTTGTTACTTATACTTTTGTACCATTTTAAAAATTGTTTTGTGCTTTTCTTCCCATTTACATTATAGTCATTCTGAATATTGGTTTTCCTAGCCCTACTCATTCACTTTGTATCTGTACATGAAAACTTTTCCATGTTTCTCTGTATTAATCATACCCATACTTTTTTATAATATTATTCCACTACTTTTTTTTATTACAATTCATTAAGACATTCCCCAATTTATTTATTTCTTTGTTAAAACAAAAAGGGCTGCTACAAATATTTTAGTTTAAATGTAGTCTTTATTTATGTCAATGATCCTCTTGGGATATATACCTAACAATGGAATCTCTGTCTAAAGCAATAGAGATTTTAATCTCTTCATTTGCATAATTCCAAATTGTTTTTCACAATGGTTGAAATAATTCACAGATCCACACATGATGCATCAGTGTCCCTGTTTTTCCTTAAAGGGTTCCTTAACCCTTTCAATATTGACTATTCCCAACTTGTATAATCTTTGCCAGTTTTCTGAGTCTGGAGCTCCTCTACAGAGTCCTGAAATTTTTTCTCTTTTTGTCTTTTCATTTCAAAATTCTTTGTAATGAAGGATGACTGTCTGGCATGACGGATGGGAGAGACACAAGGAGATATCTATCTAATTAGCATAAATGAGATTTCATAGGAAGACATAGGAGACACATAGGAAATCTCATTAATTAATTAAATTAAATTAATCAAATTAAATTAATCTCATTAATATGGAAAATAGTCCCCAATACCTAATGAACACTTTTATTTCATATGAAATTATCATGGCTAAAATTTAAGCTAATTAAATAAAATGTTGTTGAAAATTTTGTTCATTTCCTTTCTTGAAAATATGCACAGTTAATGAGATTTCCTATGTGTCCAGACTTTAGGGACACCCTGTAGACTATATTAATGCAAAAGTCTCGAGTAAAAGAAATTTATTTCAGAAAAGATATAAATGAACACTTCTTCATAAAGGGCACCAGAAAATATTACTAAACATCAAAAGATTGTATCAGGGCCACTGGAGGGCATAATCTTACACGAATCAGGAGAGGGTAGAGGATAATGTATGAAATACAAACACATACACATGTGCTTACAATCAATTATACATTGAAAATAAGAAAAAATAATGATTTAAATAAAATCAAAACACATTGGATTTGGCAAGAAAATAGGAGGGAGTATAAAGAGCCCTATTTGAAGTCGACTAGAATCAAATCAGTGTAAACAAAGCTAAAATCAGATACCAACTTCTGACTTAAAAGGAAGAAATTAATGCAAAAGAAGTAAAAGGAAATACAAACCTAACAATTCTAAACTTATATGTAAAAGGGATAACCTTGTCAATGAAACAAAATGGAATGGCAAAATGAAGAAGAAAGCAAAACCCAATAATTTACTGCAAATAAGAAACACATTTACCAAATAAAGGCACAATCAGAATGAGAATAAGAGGCTGGAACAAAATTTACCATGCATCAAGCAATTCCAATAAAGCAAGAGTTGTGATTATGAACAAATCAAGGCAACAATATAAGTTTACAAATGATAAGAAGGTTGAGTAGTGAACCTACATTATGTTTAAAAGCATCAAACACCATAAAATGGCATCATTTTAAAACACATATATTTACCAAATAGTACAATGTCTAACATTGTAAAGTTAACCAAATTGTATAAAAAAATAAACATAGATAGCGACACAATATTTGGAGACTTTATTTTTCCTCTTCCAGCACTAGGTAAAGCTAATTGAAAGAAGAACAATAAGAAAATCACAGAAACAAACAGACTGGTGGAGGGAAATTATATTTGACAGGTACTTATGCTAGGGTACAAAGAAATCATAAATAAATGCAAAAATGCAGAAATGTTAAATAAATCCTTAGTTTATCACACTCCAGAAAAAACTATTTAGCAGAAAGCATAACCGACAGATGAACAATGAGAAGGTCAAGCAAATCACAGACATAATGAAAAACTATGTAAAAGACTATGTAAAAAATATGTAAAACCAATTGTTTGGGGCGTATTGATAGAGCAGGCGGAGATATACACATATATACATATACATATACATATACATATACATATTCATATACATATACATATACATATAAATGCATATGTGTGTGTATAAAATTTTTTTAAAGCCTTTGTTAACAAAGATGAAAGAGAAATGATTAAGGAAACAAATATAAAAAAATTTAAAGACCCAGAAGATCAACAAATTAAAATTCCTCCCCAAATCATGCAGTGTAATTAATCAGGAAAATCAGAAGGAAAAAAAGAAAATTGGAAACAAAATTACTATTGGTTTAAAAAAAAAAACTGAGAGCTAATTGGGGCAGCTAGGTGGCACAGTAGATAGAGCACCAGTCCTGAATTCAGGAGGACCTGAATTCAGGTGTGTGATCCTGGGCAAATCACTTAACCCCAACAGCATTGTAAAATAAATAAGTAAGTAAATAAACTACCTGAGAGCTAATTTTTCACTAGGACTAACAAAAAAGTTTTTAAATGATATTTTATAAGAGATAAATAAATGTCAAAATTAGGGAAAAAAAAGTAATTCACAATTCACAATGAATACAGAGGATATAAAACATTTTTTAAAACTAACAGATGACATTATGTGGTAGCAAAACTATAAACTCAAAAGAATTAAATAGTTACCTACAACAACATAAAATACTCAAATTAATGAAAAGAGAAATAGAGATTTTAAGTATCTCAGTCTCAGACAGACAAATTAAGCAGGAATAAATGAACAACCAAACTCAAATATTCAAGTAGCATATAATACCTTTGAAATAAACTACTTAATGATCTAGAAGAATGACAGTCTTCTTAGGTACTTTTATGGGACAAATATAATCTTAGAACTTTAATCAGGGAGAGATAAATTAGAGAAAGAGAATTATACATCAGTTGCTCCAATTAATCACTTTATCTAAATTAAATCCAATTTAATCACTTTCCATGAAATCTTAGTAGAGGATACAACAATATATCCAAAAAATCATTCACTCTGAATCATATTTATGCTGATAAAATGTTCAACTTTATAAAACAAATAACACTATAATTTAAACAATAAATAACCTTAATAAAAACAAAATTATAATGTCAACAAATGTAAAAAAAAAAAAACTTTTACCAAATTCCACAATAATTTCTCCTAAAAATTCTAAAAATGTAGAGATGGGAAGGAACTTTAATAATACAATAAAAATTTCTCAAAAAACAAAAACAAGTATTTATTACCTGCATCAATAAAACTCTAGATATTTTTCCCTCATAAATACAGAGGCAGGGGGTAGGGAATCAAGAACTACTCCCTTTCCTTAATATAGTTCAACATAATTCTAAAAATGCTAACTATAGCAATAAGGCAAGAGAGAGAACTCAAAGGTATAATTATCAGCAAAGAGTAGACAAAATTATCCCCAGTTGAAGATGATATGATAGTTTACTCTGAAAATGCCAGACATTCATTGTATAAACTAATTGAGATAATTAATAGCTTCAGTAAAGAAGCAGGACACAAAATAAACCCACAAAAATCATACCATTTCTAATACAGAATAACTAGAGGAAATGATAAAAAAAATTACTGTCAAAATAACTATAAAATGTATAGACTCTCTGGGAGTTAATCTATCAAGATTGACTCAAATACAAACACAACTACAAAACATTCTTTGCCAAACTTCAAGAAGAGAAATATTTGGAAACAGAGTCATTGTTCATAGTTAGGATATACCAATAGAATAAAAAGCACTGTTCTACTTAGATTAATTTATAGATTTAGTGATAGCCTAATCAAATTGTTAAAAGAATTAGATAAAATAGCAAAATTCACTTGAAAAAATAAGACATCTAATCTCTTAAAGGGTATAATAAAACTGTAAAAGTGAGTGATGTATTATCCACATTGTTTTCTTCATCTTCACCTCATGATCAGTCTATCTTGTTTTTTTTTTCTATCATACATTTTTATGATGACATCCTTTAATCCCATTCATCTTCAGTGTCTGAGTTTGTTGTTATATGTTGTAGCCTAATTAAACTCACTTTGCCCACCTTGTATTTCTCAGTTTCCCTCTGTGTAACATTCATTTCCAATTATCCAAAAACATTTTCATTAAGTATCTCTACTAAATATTTTCTATTCTACATATGTTACATATATGGCCAACAACACAATATTGTAACAAGAGCCATTCCCCAATAGAGAAATGGGCAAAGGATTATATAGCCTTCAGAAGAAGAAATTCAAATGATTAATAACCACATGAAAAACTGCTCTGCCATTAATAATGAAAGAAATGAAAAGTAAGATACTTCTGAAATATTGTTTCATGGGCTTCAAATTGGCAGCAATGATTGAAACCAGAAATAGTTAATGTTGAAGAGGCATTGAGAAGACAAGAATACCAGTGACTATTGATAAATTTATGATTTTCTCTCACTATTCTAAAAGCCAGAAAATTGGAATTATGAAAGAAAAGTTTATAAATGCTTCAATTCCTTTGATCTAGTAATTCTACATTTGGTTATAGAGGTCAATAAAGTTAATGACAGAAAGATCCTATATAGAAAAATAGTCAAGGTAACATTTTGCATGAGTTTGAAACAACACATAGAAATAAAATGGATCCCCATTGCCTGGGAAATGTGTAAACACATTTTTAATATATTAATGTAATGGAATAATATAGTTCCAAAGGAAACAACAAATATGAAGAATTCAGAGAAATCTGAAATGGCATATATGAAGTGCTGCAGAGTTGGGGGGGTAGTATAAATGAGAAAAAATATATGCCCAATTACTATAATATTGTAAATGATAGCACCAAAAACAGCTGAATTCTGATAAACTAGCTAAGCCCTCTTGGTCTTAAAGAAAAGATAAAGAAACATGCACATTTCAGTATAGAAGTAAGGACTATCCATGTACAATATGATACACATCATTGAATTACTATTTGGGTTAACTTGGCTTGTTTTTAGTTGTTACAAGGCAGATTCAACAGTAATTCTAAATCCATAAATTATGGTTAAAGGGAAGTGATTGCGATAAAAAAAGAAGAAAAAGAAGAAGAGAAGGGAAAGAAGAGAGGAAGGGGAAAAAGAAGAAAAGGAAGAAATAATTTTCAAAATGCCAATAGTATATGTCATGAGAGATAAGAGTATTTGCCTTATTTAGTTCCATTTGAAGGCTTAGTTTCTTTCCCTTATCTCCTATCTCCCCTATTCAGAGGGCAACATTACCACATATACCCTGTCAGGGCAACTGAGAACTACATCATTGCCAATCATGAATCTTTTTTTTTTTAACTTTTGGAGGGCAATTGGGGTTAAGTAACTTGCCCAAGGTCACATAGCTAGGTTTTTTTGTTTGTTTGTTTGTTTGTTGTTGTTTTTTTGTTTGTTTGTGGGTACTTAAGTGTCTGAGGCCCGATCCAAACTCAGGTCCTTCTGACTCCAGGGCTGACACTCTACTCACTGTGCCACCTAGCTGCCCTTTCTAATCATGAATCTTAATGGCCAGTCATGAGTAGAAATAGTCAAATGACACGTAGGATGTAGAGAGGAAATAGAATCCTGATTTGTCCAGAGTAGCAGGGTCATACCGAAGTTTCCTGACATGAAGAGTCCTCTAGTTTAGTCTTTATTCAAAGCATCAGTCTTGTCTATGATATATACAGCAAGTGTATAGCATCTGGTGGAACACCTCTGAGAAAAGAGAGTTTACTAACTCACCAAGTAGCCCAACTCATTATAGAGTACTTGAATCTCTGAGCCAGAAAGGATGTCAGAGGTTATTTGGCCTGACCTATAGCTAAAAAAGGATCTCCTTGTATAATATCCATCAAAAGTAGCCATGCAACCTCTACTTGGAGACTTCCAATGATGAGAACCCATTCCATCCTCAGACAGCACATTCCACTTTTTGAATAGATATAGTAGTTAGGAGGTTTTTCCTCATATCAAGTGCAAATGTGCCTTTGTGACTTTTACCCACTGCTCTTACTTGAGACTCCTTGGGCCAACTAGAACACATTGCATCCTTCTACTGATACTCTTTCATATCTCAAAAAGCAGTGATTATTTATTTTATGGCCTACTTTCCAGCCACCTCCTCTACAGCCTTGTCTCTTACCACTTCATTGTTCATGCTAGAGATCATACATTGGAGGAACTTCCACTCTAGGGACCCAACTTCCCTGATTTATGACTGCCTTTCAAGAGAGTATCACCTATAGTTCATCACACTCCCTCTTCTCTGGCCACTGCCTCTATAGTCTCCTCACCACTGGTCTGTTGACTTAATTCTTTCCTCCTTCCTTACGTCCACTCCCTCCCCCAAAACTCATGAGATCCACTGGTGTCTGAGGCTCATTTCTCTGGCCAAAATAGCTTAGGCATCCATGGAAATGAACCCTAGACACCAGTGGATCTCATGGGTTTTTGGACAAGGAGGACTTCCCTAGCAGAAAGGAAGGAAATCTAAGAACAGTTTTTAGTTCTAAGTGGTAGCAATTGTGGAGAAGTTACCAAAATTTTAAAATAAGTCATTAGATCATAGATTTGATCTGAGATAGTGATGGTAATTTGGAGGAGTAAGAGAAGGAGGAGAAAGCAGAAGGAGAAGGAGGAGGAGGAGAAGGAAAATGAGGAGGAAAAAAATTGTGAAAAGGGCACAGCAAGTCATTACTCCCTTTTGGCATTGAGAAAACTGAGCTAGAAAGGGGCTAATGACTTGTCTAAAGTTACAAATAAAGTAACTGACAAAGCTGAGGCAAGAAGATAGGTTTTCATACCCATCAAGTGAATTTTATCCCCATTATGCAATACTGACTCTCTAAGTTCTGGAATGATGAGACTACTTCACGGGAAAAGATGAATATCAAAAGCAAAGGCTTAGATTCTATTCAATTCAATTCGACAAACATTCACTGATTCAACAATCAATCAGGAACTGTACTAGGTGCTGGAGATATGACTACCAATGTGATAACAGTTCCTTCTTTCAAGGAGGCATAATTCTATATTACAAACACAGTGCTTATCATCTTGGAAATCATGCAGGGTAGGGGAAAAATAAATGCTAGCTCATTCACACTCTTCTTGGTGGCAGGGCAAGGGGCAGGGTTTAGTAGCCTGAGGAAGGTGAGTTTAGGACCAGAAAAAGGCAGTCCTATTTCACAGAGTGGTACAAAAATATGAGAACATAGAACCATTGATTCAGAGCAGGAAAGGAACTCAGAAATCATCTAATCCAACACCCTTCCTTATATATGAGGAAATTGAGTCATCAGAATGGAGAAATAACTTGCCCAAGGTCACATAGAGAGCAGGTGGCAGAATCAGAATTTTAATCCAAGCCTTTTGACTCCAAATCTAGCACTCTTTCCACCACACCATGTCAACTCCTTAAGAGATAGTCCAGGTTGAGAGCAAAAATACACAAGTGACAAATTCATTAGGGATTGTAAAGGACACCTAGCATACTTAAAAGCCTTCCTTGTCTTGGAGGTGATGGAAAAGAGAATAACCATGCCAGTAGAAAGCCCACAGCTTTGGGCAGACAGCTTCTAGTCCCAACTCTGCCACTGACTGAATTTATAACCTTGGACAAGTTCCATCACCTCTCTGACTTGGTTGCCCCATCTCTAAAAATGGAGTTAAATTATGTGATTGTTAATGTCACTTCCATCTCTAAGAGCCTTCTATCCTGCCCTATAATTCCCTTGGAACCAAGTCAACATCAGAATTTCAAGAAATAGTGAAGCCAGAATATGGGGAAGGAATCATGTCGACCTGACCTGTCTGGATTCTTAGGTGGATGAATGAAAATGGGTATAAACATAAGCAGAGGGCTGACAATTCTCATGTTAAGCCACATATATCAAGCAGAAAGAACCCTTAAGCATTAGATTAGTGTTGACAAGTTGTGATTTTTTTAAGTACCAGTTCCCTTCTCCTTACCAGACCATCTCAGGATGTGATTCTTATCATGTCCTCTGTCTTTTGATAGACAGAGATGTGTCATAAGACCTCTAGTTTCTAGGAGAGCCTACCTTAATTGAGGCAGTATCTAGTTAAAATTAACACAGTATCTAGCTAGTCTAAAACCTCAAAGAGAGGCCTGAGGAAAAGACTTGGACTCAAAGTACCAGGGCTCAGGACCTGTATCATAAAAGTTTTTCTATCACCCCTCCCTCATGGACATTGAATAGTTCCTAGTACAAGGATACCTTCCCCTGATTCTGAGCACTTGTTCCACTTGCTGCAAGATAACTTGGTGTGAAAGATAGGGAAAGTATTAATGGGCCCATTTAAGAGATGAGGAAACTCTTCAGTCAGTGGGCATTTATTATGCTCCTACTATGTGCCAGGCACTGTGTTCAGAGGGATTACATGACTTGCCCACAATAATAAAGCTAGCAAATAGCATAGGGGAAAATAACAAAATAGATCTTTGAATTTTAAATCCAGATATTTTCCTTAACATTATATCACCATTAATGAGGTTTCCTACATAAACTAAGGAAGAGAGAGGCATCATTAACTACCCTCACTGTCAAGAAAGTTTCCCTCAAGTTAGAATCAAACATCTTTTTCTGGAATTTAAGAACATTGGGTCCTACTGAGTCCAGATGGAGAGAGAAAATCATTGACTTCTTTATAAAGAGCCACATATAGTGACATATCTAGAAAGAAATGCATCTTTTGACCAGATTAGAGAAAAATGTATCTTTTGACATATCCATTTCAGTCATGTGATACATAGGCAGGATTCCATCACCCCAAGATATGGAAAATGTTGAAAAACAGATAGAGGACCACGCATCCCCAAGGCACCCAGGAAATATCCAGAAGCACATACATCCAATAACCTACTCAGAAAGAAAGAACCTAGTGATTCACTATGGGAGAAATTAATACAGTGGTCTGTCAAAAGATAAAGGTACTTACCAGCATACTAGAGCAAAAAAGGCATTGGATTCAGAACTGGAGGAAGTGGATTCAAATCTCAGATCTGCTCCTCGTTAACTATAAATCTGAGACAAATGATTTAATTTTTTTCCTCAACTGCAAAATGAAGATTGGACTAGGTAATCTCTGAAGTTCCTTCCAGCTTTGTTCATGATCCTATTCAGTGAAACCAATGACTTACTGAAAGAGAAAAAATATCCAGTATCTAACCCAGAAAGAAATATATCTACTCTTTGATCCAGTGACCCACCTGCACAAGAATGGATACAACTTGCTCAGAAGGAAATTAATCCTTTGAACTGCTCAGAACACACACACACACACACACACACACACACACACACAGCTCTTGTGAACTACCCAAAGAGTAATATATTCTGGTAACCTACCCAGAAACTAAATTTGTATCTTCTCCTTGATCCAGTGATACAACCATGGAGAAATGGGTTCAGTGACCCATGCCAAGAAAAAGGAATCTGCTGGGTCATTCAAAGGTAAATGCATCCCATGTCCCACTCAGAGAGAAATGTAGCCACCAATTCCCACATGCAGAGATGTATGCTATAATCTACCCAGAAATAGACCCATTGATTCACTCAGAGAGAATTGTATCCTGTGGCCCATTCAAAAAACAAATTGACACGATGACCCACTGAGAGATGTACTTAGTGACTCATTCAGGGGCTAATTCATTCATTGACCTATCCAGAAAAGAAATGCATGCAGTGACTTATCCAGAGAGATTTCCATCCAATGATTCACTGAGGAAGACAGATATTTAATGATCTTCTCAAAAAGGTATGCATCTCATGATATACCTAGAGAGACCTATACCCCACCCCCCAAAAAGACCACTCACATATACTACTTCCACCCCTTTACTAGGGAAAAAATGAATGAAATCAAATATAATTTTAAAATGGTTTTCATTGTTCCATCTCTGGCACTTTATTTGCAGATACCTTACAAGTCCTGAGACATTTTCTGAGTAGACTGTTAGGTACCTACCCCTGGAGGTGAAAATATTTAATAAACTCTGGGGTATTAAAGACCAACAACAGCGTCTAATGTTAATTTCAGTCACAGTTGGCCACACCATGTCACCCTATAAACACCTCTCCACTTGCAATTAACATTGCTCTATCTTCTGTCTCACAGAATATAATATTTAACTAATGTAAGAGGATTGGTAAAGAAAGTTTTCACACTTCAGAGGAAAGCATAATGAAATAATTATACCTATCCCTACAAAAGGTATGAGGGCACTACATAAGTAGCATTAAAGTCATTCAGACCAGAAACTTCTTGCTGAGTCCTGCTTGGAAGCTTTACTTCCTGGACCTCTACAAAAGCATCTCCTAATTTCCAGCTATTTGAATGCAGATCATTTTATAAGTCCCTATTATTGTTTTGTGGATTTCTTTATAAATGATTAATTCAATTCAAGAGTCACTGGGGGTAGCTCTGAGCAACCTGATTTGCAGTTTGCAGGGACACTGGGGTGGAGATGTCTCTATTTCCTAAGTCTGAGGAGTAAGACTGGGGACTCCTGGCTCTCCAACACACTCAGAAAGAGTAGAGGAAGAGAAAATCTATAGGAACAGCATGGAGAAGCTTCTGAAACTCTTGAAAGAAATGGGTACCCAGAACAGAAAGAGAAGGAATTTAGAAATTCCACAGGAAGAAAAAAGTAGAGACATAGCTGTGCCTCAGTTTCCTCACCTGTAAAGTAAAGAGACTGGATTAGATGGCTTCTGAGGTCTTTTCCTCAGGTTCTAGTATGTAAAATCTACAAACTCTGAATAGGGGAATATAAAGAAATAAGCTTTTAAAAGCAGAGGATTCTAAATGGTCAGAGCAGGAAGCATTTTTAAAATGCAGAATGTTCGCAATAGTAGGGGCATTAGAATAAAGACAATCATCTTCAACAGCAATAATACCCCACCACTGTCACTAGCATTTATACAATGCTTTAATATTGTATTAAATTTAATATTGCAAAGCACTGTAAAAATACTGTCTCATTTGAGCCTCACAATATACTTTGGGAAGAGGTGCTATTATTATCCCCATTTTATAGATGAGACTGAGAAAGGTTAAATGACTTCCCTAAGGTTGGACAGTTTGTAAGTGCCTGAGCAGGATTCAAACTCAGGACTTATTGACTCCAAGTCCAGCATGCTATCCATTCTCTCCACCAATTGCCTCATAATAACATAAGATTTTAGAGCTATAAGGGGCCATGTAGCATAGAAATAAGAATGACAGAACTACAAGCAATATTAAAGTACAGAATATTCACATTGAAAAGGAAAGTATGGAATAGAGAATGTTAAAATCACAAGAGAGCTTAGAAGATAGAATATGAAATGTTAGATCCAGCAACTAGTAGGGTCTTAATTTCAATGATACAATTGACCTTGGATCTCTTTAGTCTAGATATTCACTCCAAAGAGGTGCAGATTACAATCTATCCTTGCCTTCTTGGCCTCTATGGGTAGTATTCATTTCTCCCATAGAGTGGGGAAACAGGAGCTGTCCAATGTGCTGGAGTGTATTTTTTTTTTTTAACTGGAAGTTTTTCCTCTCCTCAGGCTAATTACTTTCTGTGGATAGGGATTCAGTCCTTGGGTTGTCTGTCTATTATTTTTTCCTCTCACCACATGATTCTCTCATCTCCTTTTCCCATTGTGTCTTTCCTAAATTATATTAATATTTTATGCATAGTGAATACTTAGTATTTGAAGAATGAATGATTGAAAACCTAGAACCTGATATTGGATGTAAGAAATGCTGGATGGCTGAGACCTGAAATGGAGGAGGCATTTATTTGAGATACAGTCTCATGGAATGGAAAGAGTATTTGTCTTGAACTGCATCAGGAAACCAGAATTATGTTATTGGCTTTTCCTTTAAATTTACCATATGACCTTAGGCAAATCTCTTCCTTTACCTGAGACTCAATTTCCTCATCTTTCAAATTGGCCTAATAATTGCTGCCTTATCTCCTCACAGAATTTTTTATAAAACTCCAGTGAGATGATGGATATGAAAGCATTTGGTAAAATGTGAAGCATTGTAAAAAATATGAGAGGTTGTCAGAGATGCAACTACTAGGGCATCTGGGACACTATTTCATATGTGGAATTTGGGGCATAATTGGAAAATCTTTCCTCTTTCTTAAATACTCATACTTTATGTGTCCTGAAGCTGTTGATGGGGACTTTTTTGTATAAATTCCTAAATAGGACCCTGCATGGGTTACTGCTTCTCCTCTTCCTTCTCCTCCTCATTATCATCATCATCATCAAAAAACAAAAAAAAATAGTCTTGACATCAGGGGACCAGAATTTGAATCTAATTCCTTACTAGCAGTATGACCTTAGACCAATCACTTCAGGTTACTAAACTTGAAAATTCTCATCTGTAAATATTCATTCAAGTAACTATAGGATATCATATATGTGTATGTTATTTCAGACAATGCCCCTTTCCGTGTGATTCTTATGACTCTTTCATAAGTTGATCATGGTGGTCCATAACATACTAGGGAGTTCTCCTCACTTTCTCTTGACATCCCTAGACTACTAATGGAATACTTGGGCTATCCATGTAGCTACCCCTTGCTCTCACCATATGACCAGCCTATCTTCTTTTTTGCTCATTCATTTCATGGATTATATTCTTCACTTATGAGAATTGCAATAAAAGATCATCAAATATCCCATGAAATTAGAATGGGTTCTTTTTGCTTCCTTTGGATGCACAATAAATCTTTGCCAGAGACTACACCAGTTGTGAAATCTATAAGAGACCAAGTGATACCTCCATTAACTGTGATATGCAGGGCATGGGTTGGACAGGCCAATGGAATCATGTGGTGAACCATGAAACTTTATCTTTTCTTTTTTTTTTTCTTGTACCTAGTTTTCTTGTAGTTGCAATCTTTTACTTTAGTCTCTTTTCCTTCTTCCAGGAAATCAGACTAAGTGAACAACACTCTTTCTTTCTTTTATTCTGTTTAATTATCTTGGGAAACTTTAACGGACCATTTCATTAATAATGATATAAGACTGAGTCTGAGATGGGAGACAGCTGAAAGTTATTTGTTGTTGTGATTACTGTTTTATATCATTAAATACCTGGAATCAGATTGTGTGCTTGTCATGTGCTTTTGCCTGATATAGCTGGGAGGAATTACAAATAATGGATGCTTCTGGCAAAATGAATGCAGACTGATTGAGATTTGACTATCCTATGTCAGAAACCTTCCTGAAGGCATCATTCTGGCCTTCATTCTGTTCTGACCTCCACTTTTTAAACCAGGCTGAGGAGTTTGCACTCTCTCTTAGAGATAATAGAGAGTTACAGAAATTTTTTGAGCAGAGATGCTGTGTAGTCAGATATGACCATATGTTATAAAGATAATTTTGATAGCTGTGTAAAGGATAGACATTCCCTGTCCTAAGGTATCCTTTTCCATTGACAATGTATATTACATGTTCCAAAGTGCATTGAAATTTTGATTCTGTGTTCCAAAGTCTTTTCCAAATTTAATAGCTCACCTCCTAAGGCACTTTAACATTTTGGGTTCTAAAGTCCCTGACCAATCTCACATTCTATAAAGTCATGGTGAATGGAGAATAATAAACAGAGGGAACCTAACTAGTTCTTGGAATTGCTTCTTGGAATTTGAGCTGTGCCAAAGTTGGAGATATTTCTTAATACTAGTTCTAATACTAATTCTTATGAAGCACTTGCAAGAAAGTCTTTGTACAATCCCTCCTCCATATATATATATATATATATATATCCTATCTTACCTCCTCTCTACTTACCACCATCAACCCCAGCTTCTCCATGATTTAAAATTGAATCATGAGTGATGGTAAAGGGAAGAAAGGTAAAATAACCAGCATGAGGAAGTGTAGGAAAAGATTATATATAGCCATTACCAAAGAACTGGAAATCAAGGGGATGCCCATCAACTGGGGAATGACAAAACAAGTTGTGGTATATGAATGTAATGGAATACTATTGTGCTTTAAGAAATGAGGAGCAGACAGACTTCATGATAACCTGGAGAGACTTATATAAACTGATGCTGAGTGAGAGGAGCAGAACCAGGAGAACTTTGTACATAAGTATAGACACATCGTGTCTGTGATGACTAAGTTTGATAGATTGGGCTGCTCTCAGAAATGCAAGGCTATAAGACAACTCCAAAAGACTCATGATGGAAAGGGTTATCCACATTCAGGGAATGAATTACAGAGTCTGAATGATGATTGAAGCAAACTACTTGCTCTCTCTCTCTTTTGTTTTGTTTTGTTCCTTCTTTCTCGTTGTTGACTAATGTTTAATGTGAAGGTATTTCTAGAGCCTATATCAGATTGCATGCCACCATAGGAGGGAGGAGGGAGGAGGGAGGAGAAGGAGGGGTAGAAAAGTTGAAACTCATAAACTTGTAGAACTGAATGTTGTAAACTAAAAGTAAATAAATAAATAAAGATTTGAAAAAAGTATAAGAAAGATGCACAGCTATTTAATTCTTTATACCTTGCTTTGTACCTGACTCATCAATAAGTATAATGTACTTTAAAAAATCATAGCCACTACAAAAGGTTCTTCTCATTTTACAAAGAGGGATAATAAGCAGTGACAAGATAAATTAAAGAACTTTTCCAGAGTTACAGAGTAAATTCATGGCAAAGCTGAAACTAGAAGGTTGACTTTTCTTCTTGTGGGTTCTTCTTGGTGCCTCTCAGTCTGTCTCCAATGCAGCTTTCTCTAAGCCTCACATATACACTGTTGTCCTCCTTCTGGGGGAACTCATTTAATTATCCTTTATTTCTATCATAATTTCTTCTCCAGTTTCCTGAATGAATGCCAGCACTGTCAGATCCTCCCTTTGATGTTTCATTGCTTAATTATCAGTTCACTCCCCTAAACTTATGAAATGAGTTAAACCATTTAGAAGAGAGGTCACCATTCAATGATTTCTGGTTGAATAACTTCAATTAGGCAATAGCAACAGCACCCTTAGCTGAGTAGAGGGAGAGTCTCTTTCCAAGGGGGTCCTCAGACAGAGGAATTAAAATACCCAACTAGCCCCATCACCTTCCAAAAGTCATTCAAATGAGGCTATCTTGTGAAGGTGTTTTGAGTTAACCATTCAGTTTGTTAAACAAATATTTACTGACCAAGTATGATTTCTCACCATCCCCCTTACACACACACACACACACACACACACACACACACACACACACACTCCATTACTACCATCATAACTGCTCAAAGGAATTGGTCTGATATCTGGGGAGAAAAGACATTTCAATTCATTTGAACAAATAATAATTATTTTTTTTTGTATGTATATTCTTTTTTTTATTTTTTTTTAAATTTAAACAAATACTTTATTAACTTCTGTTTTACATCATTCATTTCCGCCAGATTTTGAGTTACAATCATTTTCCCCCCATTATTCCCCTACCCAACCTCCCAGAATAGCAGTCCCACAAGATATCGCTTCCTCCAATCTGCTCTCTCCCATACCTTCTCCCATACCCCCATCGACTTTTCCATTAGAGGAAGATGAATCTTTGTGTCCCAATGCCTGCACATCTTATCTCCCAATTATAGGCAAAAGAGTATTAATAATAGTATTTATATATATATTTGAAACATTTAATGTTACGACCTCGAATTTCAGATCCATTTCCTTCCTCCCTTGTCACCCATTCCTTCTTGGGATATAAGTAATTCAGTATATGTTGTACATGTCTAGCTATGCAAAACATTATCATAGTAGATATATTGTACAAGGCTGCTTATAATTCCCTCCCACTCATCCCACCCCCCACCTGGTCCATTCCCTACATGATCCTGTCCCTCTTCTATAGTGGGTACTTCCAACCTCCCCTCACCCCAAGGATGCCCTCCCATCCATCATCTCCCCTCTCATCCCCCTTCCCCCTATCCTGCTGCAGGTTGAGATATCCCATTTAGTATGTATGTCATTTTCTCCCTGAACCAAATTCAATGTGAATGTGGTTTTGCCTTTTTAGCCTTCCTTATTCTCCCCCTCCTTTGCACCCTTCAGTTTGTTAAACAAATATTTACTGACCAAGTATGATTTCTCACCATCCCCCTTACACACACACACACACACACACACACACACACACACACACACTCCATTACTACCATCATAACTGCTCAAAGGAATTGGTCTGATATCTGGGGAGAAAAGACATTTCAATTCATTTGAACAAATAATTATTTTTTAAAAAAATTTTAAAGCAATTGGGGTTAAGTAGCTTGCTCAAGGTTACAGGCTAGTCATTATTTATGTGTGGGTGCTCATTTTCTGAGGCCAGATTCAATTCCAGGTCATCCCAACTCCGAGGCTGGCGCTCTTACTCACTGTGAACAAATAATTATTAAGGGCATATAGTATAGGTAAACTCCCATGTTTAGACTGTAAGGGAAATAGAGTGATGAGTAAGGCATAGTTACTACTGACTTCATATTTGGAGAGAAGAGAAATTTTAATTCAACAAACATACAAATGTTCACTAAAAATCTATGTGAAGTGCTGTGATAAGGTTGGAGATATATACATGACATAGTTCTTCTCTCATGGATATTGCCTGGTTGAGGGAGGGGGAAGGTAATTCAATTCAAGGAAAACTTAATCAGCTTCTACTAGGCCAAAAGTCCTGGACTAGGCTCTTAGAGCACAATCAAACAGCAAATGCTGGAAGGTCCAAACAAGAATTTTCAGAACTAAATGCTGTGTGTGGTCCAAGGATGGAGAAAGCCCTCACAGCTGGGAGAATCAGGGAAGGCTTCATGAAAATGGATGCATTTGATCTGGTACTTAAAGGAAAAGGACACATATTACCATTTTGTGTTTGTGTCATCCCCACAGTAGAATATTAAGTTTCATGAAAGCAGACACCACGTGTTAATTAAACTTTCCATCACCCCCAATACCTAGTACAATATGAAAAACACAATGGTATTAGGATAGAGACTGGACCTGTGATTTCACTAGTGTTGGGAATTCCCAATGAGGAAAACTCCTTCTAACAATGTAAGTCAACACTTTCTCTGAGAGTTATAGTCTTGGGGAGCTGCTTTGGGCACTGAAAGGTTAAGTGAATTCTCCAGGATCACACAGACTGTGGTTTGTGTCAGAGGTGGGACTCAAACCCATTTCTGGATTTCAACGACAGTTCTTTATCCACTTTAACAGCTATAATGCTATAATACCTAGGTGTAAAATCCAAAGTGTAAAGTCAAGATGACCTGAGTTTAAATCCAGTCTGATACTTAATAATAATGTGACCCTGGGGAAGTGACTCAAATCTCTATTTGTCTCAATTTCCTCATCTATAAAATTGGAATAATAATAGTACTTCACAGGGTTGTTTTGAGGATCAAATGACATTACTCTAAAGCATTTAGCACAATACCTGGCACATAGTAGGCACTATATAAACGTTAGCTATTATTATTGCTAACTATTCTAATATGACACTGACCATAACACACTATTGATGATTAGTAAATGTTTGCTGAATTTGAATTTGTCAAAAAATATTGATGGAAGCAAAGGGAGGAAAAAGAATTCTACACAGCAAAAATTGTGTGAGGAAATGACTGCATAACACAGGCTCACTGAGTTTAAACAGGCTCCCAGGTGGTTTAACCACTTCACCAGTGACTTTTAGGCTCCATCCCAGAGCTTTGAATAGCACCTTGCATGTTTCTGAGTAGCCTTAGAAGTTCAAGTGGCTGAAGGACTGGGGTTACTTGAGAAATTGAATGAAATCCAGGAAGAAGGACTGGATTCAAGTCAATTCACTAAATAGCTATTAAGTATCTCCTATGTGACCAGGACTATGATTGACAATAGGTATAGGTATGGTATCTTGCACTCTCATTGCAAATCAAGATATAAAGACCTGGACTAGCTGTAGAATAATTAGTATCAGGAAGCATGTGATCAAGTTTTGGATGTGCCACCCAATATGGGATTTTCATAGAAGTTTAGAAACAAGAGATGCCAATGTGGAGTTAGGTCATTGTTGAAGGTTTCAAGGAGGAGGAGACTTTAGTATACTCACTCACCTTGGATGGTGAGTGGGATTCTGGGAGTAGGAGGAAAATGGATACAATAATCAGTCTGGATCTCTACCTTCACAGTACCACTCCAAGTTGGAGCTACTTAGCCCCATTTAAAGTTTATGATTCTATTATATAAGTCTAGGGACTAATATGATCCATAAACCATAAACAGATAAGGATCTATCTATAAGGATCTATAAGCAAGTGTTGCTTCTGGACCTGCTTTGACTTAAGGCTCTCACAACTCTTAGCAAAGTCCTCTTGGTGATAGCATTATTCATTTAAGAAATCAAAAGGAAAGAGGAGTTCCATTATAGAACCCAGTGAACAGGACACAGTCATCTAGCAATAGCAATTGGTCCTGCCTTTATCTCAGTTTTTGTGACTCAAGCCTGAGTCAGCTCTTACATCTCGAAGATGTACTTTCATGTAACAACCTGGCCTGTTCTTTGTAAAATTTGTTGTAGAACAGTAAAAAGAGCAATTAATTTCCCACTCAACTACACTCTTTTGGACTATTCCATCATGCCCCACAATAACCTTATCATCAGAAACCTCAGTATCCTTGAAGATCATATTAGCCCTTGTACTCACATTCCATCAGTACCATCTTTTCCCTCCGACTGGAGAGTGTAGCCGAGAGTTCTTCTTTACAAAGGGTGTTGAGGACAAGGACTGTCTTTTCATTTTTTATTTGTATTGTATTTGTATTTCAATTTGCATTTTTATTGTATTTGTATTTAATTTTTGTATTTCATATTTTATATTTGCATTTTGCATTTGTATTTTCATTTTTGTGTTTATATTTGGACATGCTCTGGAAAACAGTATTTGCTTAATATATTTGTTTACTGGCTGACTGACTGAAGTCCAAAGACTTAGGTTCAGGGCAGCTAAATGATGTAATGAATAGAGCACTGACCCTGGGGTCAGGAGGACCTGAGTTCAAATCTGGCCCCAGACACTTGACACACTTACTAGCCTGTGAGACCTTGGGAAAGTCACTTATCCCCAGTTGCCTTGCCTTCCCCCTAAAAAAAATAGCAGAGACCTAGGTTCAAATTATGCTTCTACCATTGATTTGCCATGTGATCTCAATCAAGCTGCTTCACTTTACTTTTTCTCTCTTTGCCTCAGTTGCATGGAATAATAGATTTATAGCTGGAAGGGACCTGAGAGATAAAGTTAAAACAATAATTTTTTTTAGAGGAGCAATTGGGGTTAAGTGACTTGCCCAAGGTCACACGGCCAGTTTTTGTGTTGTATCTGAGACCGGATTTGAACTCAGGTCCTCCTGACTCCAGGGCCAGTGCTCTATGCACTGTGCCACCTAGCTACCCCTAAAACAATAATTTTAGAGATAAGGAAAACGAGGCCCAGGGAAATCAAATGACTTGCTCAGATCACACAGCTATAAAGTATGTGAGAAAGACAATAGGTCTTCCTGACTCCAAGTCAGTCATCCTCTCCATTAGAACATGTTATCTCCCCTCATCTAAAAAATGGACAAAAATAACACTTTTGGTATACGACTACCTCATATGGTTCTCATGAGGAACAAATGAGCAAAACTATGATAAACACTGCAAACCCTAAAGCGCTCTACAAGATATCCCAAAAGTCTTTGTGCAATTTTAAGCTATTAAAGCTTAAACATCAACTATCATAACAATTGTTGTTGTTATCATTACCTGTGAAGCCTGGTGCCATTTCATGTGCTAATCAAGTTCAATATACCTGTTCCTTTCATTAGTTCCTAGCTTTCTGGTAGATTGGATGGTCTCTAACATATATTCTAGCTTTAAATACAATGGAAGAATACTGCTGGATTTGGAGTAAGAGAACCTGGGAATAAATTCTAGCTTTGTTGTCTACTACTTGCATGGCCTTGTACAAGCCACTTTTCCTCTCCAAGCCTCAGTTTCCTCATTTGTAAAATGAGTGAGTTAGACTAAATGACCTCTGGTACCTTCCAGGATCTATGCCTCTGTGATTGAGTTCTTGTCTAATCCCTTTACTATCTTAATGGCTGTCCTATTAACACACTCTTATTTTTCAGTATTCTGTGTAAAATGTGGTACCCAGATCTGGACACAACTCTTTAATGTGTCCTTATCAGGTTAGATTACAACAGGGCCCTAATATTACTCATTCTATGCCTCTATTCACATAGCCTCTGATCATAAGAATGATGGGATTTTCTTTCTTTTTTTTTTTCCATCAGAGACTCTTTAAAATCCCTTTCCCTAGGCATAGTGTTGGCACTGGAGAGGAGAGTAAACAAGTCTGCTTGCTAAAGAAAAAATGCTATCCAGAGAATCGTAGATATCTATTCTTGGAAAAAGGACCTTGAGAGACTAAGACTAATAATTATACTAACTGATGTTTATATAGCACTTTGGGGTTTGCAGAGTGCTTTATATGCATTATCTTATGTATTCCTCCTTCCCACAATAATCCCATGAGCTAAGTGCTGTAGCTTTTAGTATTCCCATTTTATAGATGTTTAAGGCTCAGAGTGGTTAAATGAGACAGCTCAAACTCAACATGTTCAAAACAAAACTCATTCTTTCCCCCTAAACTATTCCTTCTTTAGATTTGTCCTTATTATTGACTAGCATCTCCATCCCTGAAGTTATATTCCTCTTCCAGTCTTCACCCAGATTAAGCCCACATCACTAATCTCTTATTGGGTCTTGCCTTTTCTTCCTTCACAGCATCTCTCATCTCTACCCCTTTCTGTCCATTCAGACTCTAAACATCATAGAGCAAGTCTTCATCTTCTACTGCACTATTGTAATAGCCTTTTGGTTTGTTTTCCTACTTCTAATCTCTCCTCACTTCAATTCATCCTCCATTTAGCTGCCAAAATGATCTTCCCAAAGTGTAAGTCTGACTGTTCTCCTACCTGTCCACTAAAAAAAAACCATCCTGTGGCTCCCTATTAGTCTAAGGATCAAATGTAAGATGATGCTCTGTTTGACTTTTAAAACCTTTCATAACCTGGCCCTTTCCTATCTTTCCAGTCCTCCTACCGACACTTACTCCTCTCCCCATACTCTATGGTTCAGAGACCCTGACCTCCTTACTGTTCCTCATACAAGACTCTCTATGGTTTGACTATGCCTTATTGACTATTCTCCATACCTGGAATGCTTTCCCTCCCCGTCTCTACTTCCTGGCTTTCCTGCCTTCCTTCAAGACTCAGGTAAAATCTTAACTTCTGTAGAAGGTCTTCCTGGCTATTCTCACTTCCCATCAGTGCCATCTCTTTGAGCTAACCTCTTTTTATACTGTATAAACATTGTATATCTGTATGTTATATGTTGCATCCTCCATTAGACTATGAGTTCTTTGATGACGAAGACCATATTTTTACCTTTCTCTGTATTTCCAGCACTTAGCCCAGTGCCAAGAATGTATTAAGCACTTAATAAATGTTTATTGGCTGACTAGTTCATAGTCCTATGGATGGTTAGGGGCTTGAAACAGGATTTCTAACCCAGGATTCTCCTGATTCTAAATCTAACATTTTCCACCACTATTCCAACCCCTTACCTTCCACCCCCTGCCTCTAGGAAGAACTGATCAGACAGATGGATACCCATTCTATTGTTCCAGGGTAACAGAGACTATAGCCTCCTTTTATATCTTACCATAATGCTTAACTGCTGCCACCACTGCTCTGGGACAGAAATTCAGGGTTACATTGACTCTGCTTCCTCAGTATCAATAGTAGCAATCTTTTCTCAAGTGGGCCATAGAACTGAATGAGGAAAAGGGCAGAATGTTACCCAATAACACACATGATTATATGAGAGAGAAAAGGGATATCTAATGAGGACCAGCAAGACTGTGGTCTTACACTGGAATTTCTAGGTCAATGGAAACATGCAAATCTATTTTTTAAATGGTTTCTATAAATGGAGGCTTCAATTCTTCCCCATAACTACAAAGACATAGAAGCATAAGCATTTCTATAGATGAAAAGAAAGGAGATTGCCTCACCTAGTGTTCTGTTGGTCTGGTTTGCCTCCAGCAAGGTCACTAGACCAACCAAATACAGCCGAGAAAGAAAGAAAAGATGTGAACTAGGGATGGATGAAGTAGGGAGGCAGGAAGAAGGGATAGGGTAAGAGAGATAAAAGAGATGTAAGTATGAGAGTGGGAGGGGGAGGGAGTGATAGAGACATATGGAGGGATGGGAGGGGGATGGAAGAGGAGATAGGGAGGGGGGAGGGAGGGAGACAGAGAGAGAGAGAGACAGAGAGTGAGAGACAGAGAGAGACAGAGAGAGAGAGACAGAGAGAGACAGAGACAGAGAGAGAGAGAGAGAGACAGAGACAGACAGACAGACAGAGAGACAGAAAGAGACAGAGAGACACACAGAGAAAGAGACAGAGAGACAGAGACAGACAGACAGACAGACAGAGAGACAGAGAGAGAGAGACAGAGAGAGAGAGAGAGAGACAGAGACAGAGAGAGAGAGAGAGAGAGAGAGAGAGAGAGAGAGAGAGAGAGAGAGAGAGAGAATGGTCTAATAGAACAAAAAGAACAGAGATATGGCCTCTGACCTGTCCACCAGGAAAGGAAATCTGAAAGGGGATAGTGCTACACTTTTGTTTCTCCAGAATAAAAAGTATGCACTAAAGGGAAGCTTGCTTTTTGGCAGAGTCAGATAAAAGGAAGAGGAGTGTTATGGCTAGGAGTTCCTCCATCTGCTACAAAAGTGGGATGGAAGAGCCAAAGGTGACAGCAGGAGCTGAGTGTGTGTGTGTGTGTGTGTGTGTGTGTGTGTGTCTTCCTGACACCCTTTCTGCTCCTTCTGGCCTAGTCAGGTACTACATAATCATTTGCCTCTTGCTAGACTCTTTATACCCTTTTTTCTAATCTGTGTTGAAAGTTGGCAGTCAAAATATTTCTTCCTTCTACACTGACTCTTAGTTTTTAAATCGGGAAATGTCCTTAGATGCCCCTTAATACAACTCTGTCATTTTACAAATGAGGAAACTGAGGCCCAAGAAGGGGAAAAACATCTATTGAAAGGTAAATGGCTATTAAGTATCAGAGCAGGAATCCTAAATGTGCATTCATTGTGGATCAGGTGTATTCCATGCATGTCAATGGCAAGGATTCAATTCAATTGTTAAGGGATGGGGATATAAAAAGAGACAGTCACATATAAGCTTTCTGACTTCAAGCCTTGGGCCATTTCCATGGTGCCATTCTGAGCTTCAAGGCAAATCTGATAGTTATTCAGGAAGGTTCCTACCTTTTTTTTTCTTTTTAAGAGGATGTCCTATTAAAAACAGGTATCTGCTGCCTCAGTCCATGAGGGTTTCTATCCCCTTAGAAACATAATTAGCAACTCCTACACCAGAAGTCAGTGACATGAAAGTGTCCCTAGTTGTGCAGGGACACAGGGAATGGAGCCACTTCTGAAGTCTGCTGTACAGAGGTGATGGGAAATAATGTAGGACAAGAGAGATGCCCCCTTCAGCTTGCAATCCAGTTTATATATTTAAATGATTGGCCTTTTGTTTTTTACCTTATCTTCCTTTTCCAATGCATGCCTCTCAGAGAGCCATCACTACAAAAAAAGAATAATAAAAACAAAGGAAATTTCAGCAAAACTAGCCAACACACTGAAAAAGCATAAAATTATAGGCAATGTCCTGTACCCATAGTCCAGTACTTCTGCAAAGGAGGGAAGGGGGGACCTTCTGCCTTTGGGGTCTGATTGACCAATATTTCCCTTGACTCACCTGCTTTCTTCTCCCCCCCAAAGAGAGATGAATACAATCCTGAAATGAGAACAATCTTTCCCTAGAAAGAGCAAGAGTTCTCCTTGGAAATGGATTGGTCTTGGCTTCCCTTAAGCAGCTTCCTGGTCACCAAGAGGCATAAAAAGTTGGAACCATTCAGACTTTGGTGGGTGCCTATGGTAGTTCAAGTTACTGTACCTGCCCTGATGACCTGCTGACTGGATGCATTTCTTTTTTTTTTTTTTTTTTCTTTAACAAATACTTTATTAACTTCTGTTTTACATCATTCATTTCCGCCAGATTTTGAGTTACAATCATTTTCCCCCCATTATTCCCCTACCCAACCTCCCAGAATAGCAGTACCACAAGATATCGCTTCCTCCAATCTGCTCTCTCCCATACCTTCTCCCATACCCCCATCGACTTTTCCATTAGAGGAAGATGAATCTTTGTGTCCCAATGCCTGCACATCTTATCTCCCAATTATAGGCAAAAGAGTATTAATAATAGTATTTATATATATATTTGAAACATTTAATGTTACGACCTCGAATTTCAGATCCATTTCCTTCCTCCTTGTCACCCATTCCTTCTTGGGATATAAGTAATTCAGTATATGTTGTACATGTCTAGCTATGCAAAACATTATCATAGTAGATATATTGTTCAAGGCTGCTTATAATTCCCTCCCACTCATCCCACCCCCCACCTGGTCCATTCCCTACATGATCCTGTCCCTCTTCTATAGTGGGTACTTCCAACCTCCCCTCACCCCAAGGATGTCCTCCCATCCATCATCTCTCCTCTCATCCCCCTTCCCCCTATCCTGCTGCAGGTTGAGATATCCCATTTAGTATGTATGTCATTTTCTCCCTGAACCAAATTCAATGTGAATGTGGTTTTGCCTTTTTAGCCTTCCTTATTCTCCCCCTCCTTTGCACCCACTTCCCCTACATGAGATAGTTTACCCTACCATGTCTCTCCCCATCTCCTCTTGCCACTTTCCTCTCTCACCTCATAATTTCATCCCTTGAGTACTCTCCCTTCCCAACAAAATCAACCTATGCCCTCTATCCATATATAACTGTAACCATATACACACACATTCACATATGTATTCGTATGACCACACCCCTTCTTCCATTATTTTCATAGTGAGAAAGATATCATCAGTCACAGATATTGCTTTTCCATATAGGAATGTAAATAGTTCAACTTTGATAAGTTCCTTTTGATTTCTTTTCCCTGATTACCTTCTCAGGCATCTCTTACTTCTTGTGTCTGGATGTCAAATTTTCTATTCAACTCTGGTTTTTTCCTCAAGAATGCTTGAAAGTCCTCTATTCCACTGAATGACCATATTTTCCCCTGAAACAAAATACTCAGTTTTGCTGGGTAGGTAACCCTTGGGTTCATTCCCAGCTCTTTTGCCCTCTGGAATATCATATTCCATGCCCTTCTATCCCTCAGTGTAGAAGCTGCCAGGTCCTGGGCTATTCTGATTGTGTTTCCACAATATTGAAATTGTTTCTTCCTGGCTGCTTGTAGTATTTCTCCTTGATCTGGGGATTCTGGAACCTGGCTATAATATTCCTGGGAGTTTTCTTTTTGGGATCTTTTTCAGGAGGTGATCTGTGGATTCTTTCAATCTATTTTGCCCTCTGGATCTAAAACATCAGGGCAGTTTTCCTTGAGAATTTCTTGAAGGGTGATTTCTAGGTTCTTTCTGATCATGGCTTTCAGGTAGTCCAATAATTTTTAAATTGTCTCTCCTGGATCTATTCTCCAGGTCAGTGGTTTTTCCCATGAGATATTTCACATTGCCTTCTAATCTTTCGTTTGTTTGGATCTGCTTAACAGCATCTTGATTTCTCATAAAGTCACTAGCTTCCATTTGCTCCAGTCTAACTCTGAAGGAATGAATCTCCTCAGTGAACTTTTGAGATTCTTTTTCCATCTGGCAAATTCGACTTTTTAAGGCATTCTTCTCCTCATTGCCCTTTTGGGCCTCCTTAGCCATTTGAGTTAGTCTATTTTTTAAGGTGTTGTTTTCCTCAGTCAGGCTGTTGACCCTCATTTCATACTTTTCCTGCATCCTTCTCATTTCTCTTTCTAATTTTCCTCCACTTCTCTTATTTGATTTTTAAAGTCCTTCTTAAGGTCCTCTATGGCCTGCAACCCACTCATGTTTTCCCCTGGGGCTTTTGGAGCAGGACTTCTGACCTCACAGTCCTTTTCCTGCTCTATGCCCCCAAAATAGGAGTCTAGGGTTGCATTTTTCTGTTTCCTTTGCCTTGGCATGTTGCCACTTAATTGCTTGACTTTTGGGCTTGTTGCCACACTATGGCTTTAAGGCCAGATAGAGGAATTTTCGTCCCGAACGTGTGGGGGCAACTTCCGTTTCTGGCAAGCTATAAACCCACCCACAACTTCCACCCTAGATCACAATCCAGATCCAGGGAGGTTAAAGCAAGAGCGATTACCCCCCAAGACTGATCGCTGGATCTCCCCACGATTTGTAGGCTGGGAGCCGGAAATGCCTCTGAAAACTACACAATGGCGTGTCTCCTCAGCGGCTTCTAGCCCCAAGGGGAGGGAGCTGACGCATTCCCCAAATACAGGTCCCAAAGTCCATAGGACACTAACCTCTTACTTTGTCCTAGGCAAGTCTATGTTGATAATTCTGGGGTCTCCACAGTTCCTGGTGTTCTGGGGTTCCTCCAGCCGGCTGCTGGCCCTGCCGCCCTGGGGCTAAAACCTCGGCTCACGTGGACCTGGGCTCGGCTCGGCTCCTGAGCTCTGCGCGCTGCCGGCTCCCAGACCACTGCGCTGGTCCTTCCTGCAGGGTGCTGGGCTGTCCTCAGCGGGAGGTTAGCTTCTCTGTGTCGTTCTGTGGGTGCTGGGGCTCCAGAAGATTTTCAGAGTCCTTTTTTACATAGTTTGAGGAGAATCTGGGGGCAGAGAGGCTTGGACTAGCTGTTTCTACTCCGCCATCTTGGCTCCGCCCCCTCCATCCCTGGATGCATTTCTATAAGGAGATAAAGAAGGCTGTATTTACCAAAGCTGAAGATAAGTTCCACTGTATCCTTGTTGCTTATTTTTTCTGTGTTAGGGGAAAGGAGACCTTCCTTTTCTTAACTGTTCAATAGCTTATCAATATCATTTTGTCTCCAAATCACACCAGAACTGAGAATTCTAGATGTAGCGTAGGTTAGCCTCTAATATTTGCTAATTATAATGTCATAGCATTCGTTTTCAACTCTCATGCTGGTGTTGCTGTTCTTTCTCTTTATGTTGTTATAGTCATTGTGTATATTATTTTTCCTCATTCATCTTATTTTGCATTGCATCAGTTGCTTCTCTGTGTGCATCACATTCATTATTTCTTGCAATATAATAAAATGTAATCTATTTCATTATTTTTTTTTTTTTTTTTGCTAAATAGTGTTACTATCTATTGCTTCGGCACTGATGAAGGAATGAAAGTATTTTCAGCATCATCCAAACTTGATACCTTTAAATTTTGTTGCTCTGTGGCAAAGCCCCACCATAGTTATGACTCTTTATGCCCCTTTCTAAGACCTATTTTTCTAGAAGAAGGGTTTTTTTGGGGAAGGGAAGGAGCAGAGGGATTAGTAGGGCACATTATTTTATTACTACCTCTTCCAAAGAAGGATAATGAGTTGTGAATAGAAGGGGAAAAAGGAACTGCTTAATAAGTTTCCAGGACTCATTTTCTTTTATCTGTAAAATATGGGTAGAAATAGGACTATTTAACATCTAAGGTTCCTGGAAGCTCTAAGTAGAGGGTATTCCAAAAGTCTTAGTGCAGTTTTAAGCCAGTTAAAGCTTTAATAGATTTAAACTACACTAAAGCTTTTAGGACATCCCATAGTATCATATAATACTATGATAATCCATCCTTCACGGTGCTCCTTTCTCCCCACTGGGATGATAGTTACTGAAGTACTAATCTTATGGTCAGGAAATCTGACCTCTAACTATTTCCAGATGTGTGACCTTGGACAAATCATCACCTTCTCTGGGCTTCAATGTCATTTAACTTCTGTAGACTCCACTGCCACTTAATTTATATAGACTTCAATTTCCTCCTCTACCAAGTGGGGGGAATATTTTCTCTTTCACAAGGTTATTATGAGGATCAAATTAAAATAATGGATATGAAACCATTAAAGTGCTAAATGAATATAAGGGATTGCTATGATTAATAACAATTAATGTAACTTAAAATTAAGAATAATTGCTAGAAATTTGTAATAATATGTATAGACAAAGATTATGCTAAAGCATAGCCAGGAAGGAGAACAACAGGCAGAAGGAGTTTTTCAAGGGACAAACCACAGCTCCTGTGTTATCTAGCAAAATTAAAAAAAAACAACAACTTAGTTTTCATTTCCCTTGGAATCAACTGGTTATTATCTTCACCTATAGAGTCTGCTCTCTCCTTATCCAAGAATTTGGCAATTACTTGTCTTCCAGAAGTGCTCTATGAATGGCTGCCAACATGGTACAGTGCAAAGAACAATAGATTATAATTCTGTCATTCGGTCATTTAAGTCATGCCCAGTCTTTGTCACCATATTTGGGGGTTTCTTGACAAAGATACTGGAGTGCTTTTTTATTTCATTCTCTAGTGTATCCATTTTGTCAGGTAATCAGAAGCTAAGCGACTTGCCCAGGTTCACATACCTAGGAAGTGGTTGAAGCTGGATTTGAACTCAGATCTTCCTGACTCCAGGCCCAGCACTTTATCCATCCATTGGCTGCCTGTATAATTATTATTTTGATTATAATTATATTGATTAAGATAGGTTAATATTAAGAATTGATTATTATGTGGAATGTTAGAATAATATGGATTTTTTTTTTTAATGTAGCAAGGACCCAAGTATAGCAAGGGCTGGCCTCTGCATGTAGCATGGAGGTGTCATCGTGTAGCTTGAAGGGAGGCAAAATAGACATCTCTAACCTCTTCTCCCTCATACCCTCCTCCAGATGAGACTATTTCCTGCCAAGAGGGAAAGCAGGAGGGCAGGGTTCAGAGGCTACCATTCTGCCCTCCTCAGAGATAGAGGCTACCAGGCTAGAATTATCTATATGCTCCCTCAAATATTATTGATCTAGGGGATGTGAGTGTCAGATTCAAGCTAATTCTTTCTATATATAACTCGCCCCTTTTCCTTCTAAATACCATTTCCACAATGAACACACACACATACCATTTATCCAAATCAGTAGTAAAACAGACATCAGAAAAGGTATACAAAGGAGAATCTATGCCAGGCAATAACAGAGTAAAGGAGCTCTCCCATGGGGTACGAGATAACTTAGCTCAACCAAGAGAGAATCCTTGATCTTCTCACCCAAGGGAAAATGTCCCACTGTCTCTAAAGTGCCAAGCTGGACATGGTGGAGATTCTCGGCTTTTCTCATGTCTTCTCAGCATCTTTTCCTTCAGCAACTTGAAGCATAGTTGACCTCATTCTTCTTTTTTCTCAAAGCAGGCAGGGTACTCATCTTCACCAATGAGTAAAGAGACACATTCCAATTAGTTTTAGGACTAGGGTTACATTAAGAATAATAGAGGGGCGGCTAAGTGACTCAGTGAATAGATTACCAGCCCTGGAGTCAGGAGGACCTGAGTTCAAAAACTACCTCAGACAATTAACACAAAAACTAGCCATGTGACCTTGGGCAAGTCACTTAACCCCAATTGCCCTACCTTCCCCCCTCCAAAAAAACAGAATAATATATCATAATTCTATAGCATTTTTAGGTTTATAAAGTACATCACTTACAATAACATGTGGGGTAACTTTTGCGAGTGTTATCTCCATCTAATAGATGAGGAAACTGAGACTCAGAATTTCTGGCTAATTTTCTGATTACCACATAATTAGTCCCTATGTGATATGGGACTCGAACCCATATTTCCTTATTCCAGGTTTGATGGTCTATTTGCCACATGATGCTGCCTCTTTGAGAGTCAAATGCTGTGGGTTTGATTCTAACAGAATGCAGGCTTCTTAAGGGGATGGGATGCTTTGACTTTGCCGTCTGAGTATCTAGCACAGTCTCTGGTATATCCCTAATGCTTAGTAAGCATTTATTAAATTGAACTGAATTAAGTCTTGACTTCAATGATGGAGAGACATTTGACCTTGGGCAAATCAGTTTGCTTCTCTGAACGTCAATTTTTTTCATCTATAAATTGGGAATCATGAGATGATATATGTGAACATTGTAACCTTCAAACCCTGTATAATTATGAGCTGGTCTTATAACTTACCATTGTTGTACTTACAGAAGCAATATGGTGTAGTGAATTGTGGGCAATGACCTGAGAGTTAGAGGTTACTTCTGCTCTGCTACTTACTAGCTGTATGACTCTTTAGCAGCTAACTTTATCTCCCTGAGACTTTATTTTATCATCTCTAAAATGGGAATAATGATATTTGCAGAAGTGAATTTTGAGAAAAGTATTTTTCAAACTCTCTAAATGCCAGCTCTTACTAGTGTGACTTAGATGGAATATCCACTGCTTTGGTCTCCTCTCTGTTAGGCTGATTGTTCCAAATAAAAGCTTGTCAACGATACAGTACAACAAGATGAAAAGGAAAGTTTAGGAGAACAAAAAAACTAGAGAAAGCCTTAGAGATGGAATCATTGGATAAAATGGGAATATCAGCACATTAATCTGATTTCCCTACCCTGAGAAAGGGATCATTATGGCAACCAAATTAACTTGGTGTAATCATGAATTAAATTGTGCTCATTTATAAAGGATATGGAGGCACATCTTTCATCTTAATATCATGACAGGAGTCTTTTGACTTGGAGGTACAATTAGGAGTGAAATTGTGGATTTGGCTTCTTATTTCAACCCTGAATGGAATCTGTAATAAAATACCAGTTCCCCAGTGAACTAGCCATCTTTCCAGTTCTCTTCGGTCTGCCTCATTATTTTATTTCACAACCTGATAGGTTGAAAAATTGCCCACAAACTGGTTAATTAGGACTAACAGTGCTTAGTAACTTAGGAGACAATTGCAGTTCAAAAAATTAATGACAAAAATATGGAAGCCCATGATTAAATCAATTAAGGCATGCACATCCTATGCTAGAGCCATTTCCTGTCACAGTGATGTTACTGTCAGTTCTGCCATCTGTCTAGAAAGGGGATTTTGGTAGCTTACTTTCCCTCTAGGGTCTCACTCACCTACCCATTTAGAAAGGCAAATAGTCCTAAATCAGAACTAATGGGCCACTCTGACATGTGTCTGTCTTCCCACTTGGCCTGTAAGAGACACAACATAATGAAATCCCCTTAGCTTACTTTACACTACCTACAGGCCCCCAAATGCCAGCTGCAAGAATATACTATTGCTCACTGGCCCAAGTGAGCTATTAACTCTCTGTGTATTTGGAGAAGGGATCTTTGATTTTTATAACTTCAGAATCTGATGTCTCTGGCAGGATCTAAGATATACTTACTTTGTTCAATCTAATGTTTCCAAAGTCAAAGTGCCTGGAAACTTCTATTTTGGTAGGTTGTGTACTCTGATCATTCTTGTCAGAGTATAGGATGGGCCTGAAAGAGTTGATGAAATATATGTCAGTTGTTGCTTTAAGGCAAAAGCTGGGATCTCTGCTGTTCGTATTGTCTTGAGAGAAGTGGCCAGAACCATGATCAGCAGTTGTAGCAGCTCTGAGTTTCTGACTGGGTCAGAAATGAAATAGCAGACAAGTCTTGGTGTGCTGGGGATAGAGACTGCTGTTCTATATCTTAGAAATGGATGGGACCAGGATGAGTAGACGTAATTATATTGGCCCAGTTGCATGGTCTGGTGACAGCAACCCTCAAAGACATGAGAAGGTCTTTGGGTTTCTGAGAAGAGATTTCCCCAACATGGATAGGTCTCTGTCTCTTCATAAATTCATTAACCTGAAAAGAGAAGTCATGCTGAACTAGCCATATCCAGTCATGCTGGGCATATGAGTAATCATGTGTCCCTCCCTGTGTGGCTGGTGGTTTATGAGAGAATTTAGCATTAAAATATCAGTGTTCTCCTAACAATGGAATCTGTGATGAGAAGTCCTATAATTAAAAAAAATAACACTTTTTTATTGTCTCTTTGAGAAGGCAGGGATGAAATCTGTACTATAAGAGCATTTCTGCTGGATGTCCTGTAAGTATTTCAAAACCAACATAACTGAAGTTATAATGATTTCATTATTTCCCTCTTTCTATCCTCCATAACATCCATTCCTTGTCCAAACGTCCCTACTTCTGTTGAGATCACCACCATCCTTGCAGTCGCCTAGGTTCCCAGCCTTGGAATCCTCTGACTTTATATCTCCCTCACAGCCTCACCTCCAGTCAGCTGTCATCTTGTTGTTGCTCCCATCAAACACTTCCCTTCACTCCACAGAAGGGAGCCCCTTCTCTCCAGTCATGCATACCACCATCTCCCTATTTCCGGTCCTCATTACCTCTTGCCTGGACAACTGCAGTAAGCTATTGTTAATTTGTCTCCCTGCAGGTAAGTGGCACAGTGGATAGAGTGCTGAGTCTGGAGTTAGGAAGACTTGACATTTACTAGCCGGGTGGTCCTGGACAAGTCACTTACCTCTATTTGCCTCATTTTCCTCCTCTGTAAAATGAGAATAATAATTGCATCAACTTCCCAGGGTTATGAGGATCAAATGAAATAGTAATTTTAAAGCATTTAGCTCAATGCCTTGCTCTTAATAAGCACTATATAAATTTTAGTTATTATTGTTATTACCATTATTATTTATCATCATTATTACTATCAAGATAGTCTAATTTATTCTAATCAATTCTCCACATAACAGCCAGATCTAGTCATGTCCCTGCCCTCCTCAGAAATCTTCAATGACTCCTTATCACCTCTAGGTTAACATATGAACTCCTCAATCTTTCATTTCAAGATCTTCACAGCCTGACACCCATTTACCTATGGTGTCTTATGGCATATTATTCACTTTCATATATGCACAGTTCTAATCAAACTGTCCAGATAGCTGTTTCATGTACACAACATTCTACCACCTCTATCTTCTCTGTATAGGCTTTCCCATTATCTTAAATGTACTTCCTCCTTGTTGTTGTTCAGTCATTTCAGTCATGTCTGACTCTTTGTCATCCCATTTTGTGGTTTTCTTGGCAAAGATGACAGAGTGGTTTGCCATTTCCTTCTCCAGCTCATTTTACAGATAAGGAAACTGAGGCAAACAGGGGTAAATGACTTGCTTAGGCACAAGCTAATAAATATTTGAGGTTGGGTTTAAACTCATGAAGATAAGTCTTTCTGATTCCATGCCCAGTATTTTATCTACTGTGCCACCTCTACCTTCTGGAAACCATAGCTTTCTCCTTCAGAATATCTGGTGCCATTTTCTACATAGAACCTTTGTTGATTCTCCCAAGTTATAAGTATTTCCTCCCTGCCCCCTTCAAATTGTTTTTTTTTTTGCATTATGTATATACAATGTGTTTATTCATTTGTGTACATATTATGTTCCTCAAATGAAGCATAAGACCTATGAGGGGAAGGGTGGTTTTATTTTAGACTTTACAGCTTTCCCAACTGAGGCCTCTGGCCTTTGCCATACCTACCACAGTACCCAAAAACCTAGTAAGAACTTAATTTAAAAAATTTATTTAATTATTGAAAAGCTAAATGGAAGCATCTTACTGGAGTCTGGCTAAAATAATAGTAGAGGGAACTAGATGGCAAATTTCAGAGGGTCTGACAGGAATCATTCTCACACTACCCAATTGTGGGGGAAGGAAGCCAGGAACCATGAGAAACAAAGGATAAGCAAGAGGAAGGACGGCATAATGGGAAGAACCCTGTGGATCTGAGCCCCAAATCATGACACTTAATATCCATTTGCTTTGGGCAAATGACTTTCTCCTTCTTGGTCTGATCTGCTTTCTCTTCAAAATCAAAGGGGTATAAGCATGATCTCTAAGATACTTTAAGTTCTATGTCCTATTAGAACGTGGTCCAGGATCACAGGATGCATAAGTCAAAATCTAATATGAAACCTGGAAGACCATTAAAGGAACAGTATCATAACCACTATTGAAGAAAATTGCTTCTGACGAGGTTGGAGTGTGCGCTGAACCCTTTTGACACCACTTCTCCAGAAGCCCTAATCAACTGCCATGCCCTGATCAGTGTCTTCCATAATGGAGGGGCTAGGCCCTGATACTACTTATTGAATAGTAAATAGTTTGAGAGCTCAAATGTGGGCACTTTCCCCTGACTCTACGGCTCTTCATGATCCTACACTGGAAATCAAAAGGGAGATCAATTTTTCAATGCCCTACAATCACCCAAATAGCGATGCTTCTGAAAAAAGATGACAGTCAGGCCTTCCACAAGCTAGAACACGAACGAGAAAAATAATCCCTAAAAAGAAGCACTATAGATAACAGAAAGGCCACTGACTTTTGAATTCAAGGACCAAGGCACAAGTCTAGCCTCTGATAATCACAGAGCACTCCCTCTTTGATATCCCTAACATGTACCCCAAATCAAAAGTTTTGTCCCCAGAAGACAACTGCTTTCCCCAGGTTCTAGAGCATATAGTCTGTGATCTTGGACATTTAAAACTAAAGGTCAGGAGCCCCAGTCAGTGTTCCAATTAGCTGTCTTATCAGTAGACACAGCTAGGTTAAAGCAGAAGCATTTACTAAAATGGCAAAGTAATAACAGTAACTATAAACTCTTCCACCATAAATCTGGAACATACTCTCCCACGAATACATACAACATTTATGTGGGAATAGTGGACTGAAACATGTAGAGGATGCAAACAATCCAGGTAATCCAAGCCTTGAGTACTACAGAAACTTGATTTCTTTCCTGACAGACTCCTCACAAAGGTGCTCTAATCAGCAGATCACTCAGCTGAGTTCCCTGAATCTGTCCCTCTATGCAGAGTGATGCTATATTAACAGGATTTTCCCTCTCTCCAGTTCAAAGCTCAATATCTCTTTTGCTACCAAAGGTCTTATTCCTCAAAACTATTTAAATGATGCCTCTCTGCATCTGCCTATTTGATGTTCATCTCTCTCTCTCTTTTTTTTTTCAGTAGTTTAGTCTCCTTGTTTTTATTTATTTATTTTTTATTTTTTTCTATTAAACAAATGCTTTATTAACTTCTGTTTTACATTATTCATTTCCGCCAGATTTTGAGTTACAATCATTTTCCCCCCGTTATTCCCCTACCCAACCTCCCAGAATAGCAGTCCCACAAGATATCGCTTCCTCCAATCTGCTCTCTCCCATACCTTCTCCCATACCCCCATCGACTTTTCCATTAGAGGAAGGTGAATCTTTGTGTCCCAATGCCTGCACATCTTATCTCCCAATTACAAGCAAAAGAGTATTAATAATAGTTTTATATATATTTGAGACATTTAATCTTAAGACCTCTAATTTCAGATCCATTTCCTTCCTCCCTTGTCACCCATTCCCTCTGGGAAGATAAGTAATTCAGTATATGTTGTACATGTCTAGCTATGCAAAACATTATCACAGTAGATATATTGTACAAGGCTGCTTACAATTCCCTCCCACTCATCCCACCCTCCACCTGGTCCATTCCCCACATGATCCTGTCCCTCTTCTATAGTGGGTACTTCCAACCACCCCTCCCCCCAAGGATGCCCTCCCATCCATCTTCCCTCCTCTCATCCCCCTTCCCCCTATTCTGCTGCAGGTTGAGATATCCCATTTAGCATGTATGTCATTCTCTCCCTGAACCAAATTCAATGAGAATGTGGTTTTGCCTTTTTGCCTTCCTATTCTTCCCCCCCTTACAACCACTTCCCCTTGCTTCTTCTATATAAGATAGTTTATCCTATACCCTACCCTGTCTCTCCCCATCTCCTCTTGCCACTTTCCTCTCTCACCTCATAATTTCATCCCTTGAGTATTCTCCCTTCCCAACAAATTCAACCTATGCCCTCTATCCATATATAACTGTAACTATATACACACACATTCACATATGTATTCATATGACCACACCCCCTTCTTCCATTATTTTCATAGTGAGAAAGATATCATCAGTCACAGTTATTGCTTTTCCATATAGGAATGTAAATAGTTCAAGTTTGATAAGTTCCTTTTGATTTCTTTTCCCTGATTACCTTCTCAGGCATCTCTTGCTTCTTGTGTCTGGATGTCAAATTTTCTATTCAATTCTGGTTTTTTCCTCAAGGATGCTTGAAAGTCCTCTATTCCACTGAATGACCATATTTTCCCCTGAAACAAAGTAGTCAGTTTTGCTGGGTAGGTGACTCTTGGGTTCATTCCCAGTTCTTTTGCCCTCTGGAATATCATATTCCATGCCCTTCCATCCCTCAGTGTAGAAGCTGCCAGGTCCTGGGCTATTCTGATTGTGTTTCCACAATATTGAAATTGTTTCTTCCTGGCTGCTTGTAGTATTTTCTCCTTGATCTGGGGATTCTGGAACCTGGCTATAATATTCCTGGGAGTTTTCTTTTTGGGATCTTTTTCAGGAGGTGATCTATGGATTCTTTCAACCTCTATTTTGCCCTCTGGATCTAAACATCAGGGCAGTTTTCCTTGAGAATTTCTTGAAGGGTGATTTCTAGGTTCTTTCCTTGATCATGGCTTTCAGGTAGTCCAATAATTTTTAAATTGTCTCTCCTGGATCTATTTTCCAGGTCAGTGGTTTTTCCCATGAGATATTTCACATTGCCTTCTAATCTTTCATTTGTTTGGATCTGCTTAACAGCATCTTGATTTCTCATAAAGTCATTAGCTTCCATTTGCTCCAGTCTAACTCTGAAGGAATGAATCTCCTCAGTGAACTTTTGAGATTCTTTTTCCATCTGGCAAACTCGACTTTTTAAGGCATTCTTCTCCTCATTGCCCTTTTGGGCCTCCTTTGCCATTTGAGTTAGTCTATTTTTTAAGGTGTTGTTTTCCTCAGTCAGGCTGTTGACCCTCATTTCATACTTTTCCTGCATCCTTCTCATTTCTCTTTCCAATTTTTCCTCCACTTCTCTTATTTGATTTTTAAAGTCCTTCTTAAGGTCCTCTATGGCCTGCAACCCTCTCATGTTTTCCCCTGGGGCTTTTGGAGCAGGACTTCTGACCTCACAGTCCTTTTCCCGCTCTATGCCCCCAAAATAGGAGTCTAGGGTTGCATTTTTCTGTTTCCTTTGCCTTGGCATGTTGCCACTTAATTACTTGACTTTTGGGCTTGTTGCCACACTATGGCTTTAAGGCCAGCTAGAGGAATTTTCGTCCCGAACGTGTGGGGGGCAACTTCCGTTTCTGGCAAGCTGTAAACCCACCCACGACTTCCACCCTAGAACACAATCCAGATCCAGGGAGGTTAAAGCAAGAGCGATTACCCCCCAAGACTGATCGCTGGATCTCCCTACAATTAATTGCAGGCCAGGAGCTGGAGCTGCGTCTGAAAACTACAAAATGGAGTGTCTCCTCAGCGGCTTCTAGCCCCCAGGGGAGGAAGCTGACGCATTCCCCAAATACAGGTCCCAAAGTCCATAGGACACTAACCTCTTACTTTGTCCTAGGCATGTCTATGTTGATAATTCTGGAGTCGCCACAGCTACTGGTGTTCTGGGGTTCCTCCAGCCGGCTGTTGGCCCTGGTGCCCTGGGGCTAAAACCTCGGCTCACGGGGACCTCAGCTCTGGCTGGGCTCGGCTTCCCGCGCTCTGCGCGCTGCGCACTGCCAGCTCCCAGACCACTGCGCTGGTCCTTCCTGCAGGGCTGCTGGGCTGTCCTCAGTGGGAGGTTAGCTTCTCTGTGTTGTTCTGTGGGTGCTGGGGCTCCAGAAGTTGTTCAGAGTCCCCTTTTACATAGTTTGGGGGGAATCTGGGGGCAGAGTGGCTTGGATGAGCTGTTTCTACTCCGCCATCTTGGCTCCGCCCCCCGTTCATCCCTCTTTCTGCTTGATACAATGTCTCCTACCAATCTGCTTCAAAGTAAGATCATTAGTGGGAGGTGAAGAAATTTCTCTCCCTCTGCCTTCATCCCCCTGAAAGTGATTCTCTTTTCAGAGTCAAGTTCTTCCTTCACAACTGGCTCAGGAACTGGAGTGCCTGAACTCTATAACTATGCAGGCTCTTTCTAGGCTTAGCTACTTAAAGAGCTCCAGGGATATGGTTAATTTCCTCTTGGCTTTGCTATCTTTAATTCCTTTGAGGTGGGGGGAATAGATTTTCACATTTTACAAAGGAATCACTAGGCATTAAGACCTTTTTTTTTTTTTTAACACATTAACTTGATCCCATAATCTTTAATTATATCCTAGAGGGTGGGTATGGCAATTATTTGATTAAAGATAAATGTTGCCTTTTGCATTTACTACCTTTATAAACTTTAGAAAGTCAGCAAGTAACTTAATCATTATTATTTTCTTATCTGCAGAAGTAGAGCTGGACTAGATGACCTTTGTGGTTCCTTATAGCTCTAAATCTATGTCATTATAAGTTATATTTGTGGTGAATTGTGGGTTAAACTGAAATTCCTCTTAAGATTAACCTTCTGTTGGCAAGAATCTTGCTAATATGTCTATTTGTTTTACAAACTATTTGTTTTACAAACCAGCTTAGAAGAAAAAGCACACCTTGGACCAGTAATACAATATTATTTGTGACATCTACTCTAATGCATGGAAGCTAGGTGACACAATGGATAGAGTTCCAGACATAGAGTCAGGAAGACTCACCTTCCTGAGTTCAAATCTGGCTTCAGACACTTACTAGCTGTGTGACCCTGGGCAAGTCACTTAACCCTGTATACCTCAGTTTCCTCATCTGTAATATGAGTTGAAAAAGAAAATGGCAAAACACTCCTGTATCTTTACCAAGAAAACCCCAAACTGGGTCACAAAGAGCTAGACAAGACTGAATAACAACAACAACAATCTAATACTGGTTCTTTAATGCTGGGGAGGGGCTGAGAAAAATCCCTATTCTGTCATTAACTCAATGCTCAGAGACCCAGGCCTAAGGTAAAGGACTCACCATGTTAAGAGTATACTCTGTAAGACTTATAATGGACCTTAGGGATCATCAAATCCAATTTCATTTTATGGAAGAGGAAAATGAGGCCCAGAGAGATGAAAAAAATTGTCTAAAGTCATACAGAGAGTTAGAATAGAGCCTCACTCCACCCCAGGCTGTTCTTGACTCTTTCCATTTATACTCTCTCCAGAAAAAGCATAGTAAAGAGGAGAAAGTATTGAATTTGATGTTAGAAAACCCAAGTTGGACTATAATAGGAGAAATGGAAATACACACACACACATCAAAAGTGAATATTGCCAAATTATAAAGATCAAGCTTGGCTCAAAAGAAGAGGTATGAGAAGACATTAGCATCCCACCTCTTTGCAGAGGTGGGAAGTCCAGAAGTCTTATACATTATACATATTTTCAGACTTTTTTGATGTATTGATCATTTATGTTGATTTTCTTTTTTGTTTTAAAAATACTATTTGTTATATAGTATGGCTCTCTCAGACAGGTCGGATGTGGGATACTGAGGGAATTATAGTGAAATAGAAACAAAAGATTAATAAAAATAATTCAAACAAAAATAGAAAAGTTAGGTTAGAATGTTGCCGGGCCATTTCCTCACTATGTTGAATTAGTAACAAACTCTTTCATGTTCTATTATTATGAAGTTTCTTCCAGCTCTGTCATTCTTTGTTCCAGGTCCCAAATTTCCTCCCAGCTCTGATACCATGCAATATAAGTCCTAAGGTTCCTGACAATTCTAACATCTTACAGTTGTGTGAGAGATTAGGACAAACAAAGGGAGGGGTAGTTAGTTATAGTTGAGATTTTGTCCCAAGTTCTTTTATTGGGTTTCTTGAGTATGGGTACCCAAAGCATTATAGTTTAAGTGTAGTCAATACTAAAACATTTACCATAGAGAGACAGGACATGTTATGAATGTATTGATAAAATATTTTATTTACTCCAATTAAACTGGTGCATGCAAATATACTCTCCAATGATAAATCACTGAGTTAATCACTAGGAGGGGAAAAGCACCATCCCAGGTTTCTACACTACATAATGAAAACTATCTAATGCTCTCAAGGTTAATAAGTTGTGATTCTCAACTAGACATTATGCCACCCAAGATATATTTAACATTGGAAATTCTTCATATCAAATCTATGTACCTGTAACTTTTTCAATATACCTGTAATATCTCAAGCATTCCAGATGGAGAAAATGGAAATTACAAAGAAATGTTTTCTTGCTGTGGCATCCATGCTATCTCTAGTTCCTTCTTTTTGACCTGAATAATCAAGCAGGTACTCAGAACCCAACATAACATCTGTCTTTAAATAAAAGTCTATTGAATACTACTACCTCATTCTTTTTTCTCTGATTGAAGATCATTCCAGATCTCAGGAACATCATTCTAAATATCAAGGATCATGAATGAAACAGATATAGGACTTTAAATTTGTCCCATTTGACCTCAAAGAGGGAAAACTGGGACCAATGGATAAAACTTGCAATAACACCTCAAGAATATGACACTTTAGGGGTATGTGAGAGTTATTTTAAACATTTAGGGATCTGTCATGCAGAAGAAGAAGAAGAAGAAGAAGAAGAAGAAGAAGAAGAAGAAGAAGAAGAAGAAGAAGAAGAAGAATCAGACTTGTTCTACTTCTCCCTAGAGGGCAGACATGGTACTAATGGGTAGTTTGTTATAAGGAAAAACATCCAAATAATTAGTACCAACATAAAAAGGCATTAGATAATTTAAGATTGTGAATTCACCATTACAAGTGGTCTTAAAATTCTGGGTGAGTAGTGATGGGGGTGTTGTACTTAGGTAATTTTATCCAATTAGAAACAAGATGTCTATAGCTGACTGCTGAGGTCCCTTCACAAAGTGTGAGAATATGTGATTCTATGATACCATGAATGTGTTTTGATACAATCCCAGGAAGTTTAAAAATGTAAGTATAAAAATTCACCATCAAAAATTGGGAGAAACCTTTTATATTAAATGAGATTTCTGATTGGTTATGTTCTGGTTACAGAATCAAGGATTTATAGAATCTCAAAGGTATAAACTTCCTTAGAAATCACCTACTCCAACTTGTCACTCACTTCCATAATTCCTTCTTCAAAACAGAATCTTAGAATCATAAATGCAGATTCTCAGCTATAAGTACTTTAGCCTCCTTTAATCTGACACTGCGCACCTAACTTATCAATCCTTCTCTACAGAATACTGTATATATGGGCATCCCTTCTGCATTTAAGCAGCTCTAGCTACAGGGAGTTCACTAATTCAAAAGACAGACCATCCCAGAGCTGGACAGCTCCCAGTGATCAAAACATGCATCACATAGAAGTCCTCCCTGTAACTTATATTTATTGTTCCTAGTTCTTCCTATAGGCACTATCCAAAATCAATCTAATCATTCATTGATATGACAGCTCTTCAGTTTGATCAAGGTCTGACTTAATAATCAGTGTCTGAATGGTAAATCTTCAGAGTAGAGGGTAAAAGAGGGAGAGGAGAGAAAGAGAGAGAAAGGTAGGGGGAAGGGGGGAGAGAGAGAGAGAGAGAGAGAGAGAGAGAGAGAGAGAGAGAGAGAGAGAGAGAAGAGAGAGAGAGAGAGAGAGAGAGAGAGAGAGAGAGAGAGAGAGAGAGACGGAGAGAGGAAGGAAGGACGGAGGGAAGAACTGAAGGGAGGGAAGGAAGGAAGAAAAAGAAAGTGAAAGAGAAAAAGAAAGAAAAAGAGAAGGAAGAAAGAAGAAAGAAAGAAGGAAGGAAGGAAAGAAAGAAAGAAAGAAAGAAAGAAAGAAAGAAAGAAAGAAAGAAAGAAAGAAAGAAAGGAAGGAAGGAAGGAAGGAAGGAAGGAAGGAAGGAAGGAAGGAAGGAAGGAAGAAAGAAAGAAAAAACTTGCCACTGAAAAAATCAAGTAAGTCTCCTAAAACTAAAATGGTCTTTTCCAAATGTAGCATTCATAGTCCTATGCAATCTGTTCTGGATAGAGGCTTATGGTAGGCTTGCAGGTAGTAGAGTTTCATTCCCTAGTCCTACCCCCAGACAAATTTGTCTCTGTCATTTTCGAAAGTCAGGAAGGTTAGGGCCAAAAAGCCAGCAGAAGGTGCTTTTACTGCTTACATTCCCTGGACAGCTTTGAGGCGATGCATTAAAGAGATAAAATAATTTCCCCTGGTTAGAGACCAACATTTCATTTAATAAAAGACACAATGAAATCAGCTTGGCTCAATCTATCGGCCTGAAACTTTGCAGCATTTTCTTTTTTTCCTATTCTGGAAGGAGACTGAGAGGAATCAGGAAGAATAAATTAAGCTTGTGCCTGATTTGAATTTCACTTCTTTCCCCATAATTCTTAGCAGAGGTCAAGGAGAAAGTGACAGGTGAAAAATGTACCTGCAAAACAATGACCTGGAGGTATCAGCAAATGCATTTCCTCCCCATCAATACACAGGCAAGGAGGAGAACCTTGGAAGGGGATCTCATGGAAATGACTGGCTCTGGACACTGAAGGATTAACTCAGGTCATATCATTTTAACCCAGGCCCTTAACTCCAACATAATGAAGAGGATCTTATCAGGCAATGGCATACCAAGCAAATATATACACACATATGCATATATATATATATGCGTATGTGTTTCTATAACACATACACACACACATAGGTACATGTACCTATGTACACGGATATGTCTGTCAGTGTATGTATATACACACATATATGTATATATATGTATATATGAATGCTTATAAGTCTATGTGTATAGGTATTTTTATAAATATATACATATTATACATATATATTTTAAATCTTTTGTCCATTTCAGCATTTTCAGGTATCCAGGTTCCCTGACAAACAAGACTGCATTAAGATGGTATATGAACCCAAAAGAGAGAAAGAAGGCAAATGATTAGGGCTCTCTCCATATCTGACTCTCCACTTGGTCTTCTACATTTTCCTAGTTACTTAATTGACTTAAATTTTAATTTAAAAGGGTTAAATTCAAACCCATATTGTGAATCTTTGGAGACTTTCAACACTAAAATGAAGCTCTGTGATGTTCAGTCAGGGGTAGGTTCAGCTGAGCCATGAATTCACTATATGACTTTGGGCAAATCATTCCCTATTCTGGGTCTCTTTCCTCCTTTGTAAACTAAGGCACTTTAGCAAGGTGGTATAGTAGAAAATGCTCTCTATCTGGAATTAGAGGAACCATGTTCAAATTTTGCCTCTCCAGTCTACTGCCTAGATGACTTTGGTCAAATCACTTAACACCTAATCCCTGGGAAAAGGTAAAATTGAAAGAAAGATTTGTTTCAGGTTTGTCTATATTTTCAGTGCCTAAGCATGGTGCCTGACCCACTGAAGCCATTCGAATTCTTACTCACCTGAATTAAGTTGAATTAGCATCTCTGTGTTGCAGGTTCCTCATCTGTAAAATGAGAGGGGGGAGGGAAGGACAATATTTACTCCAAAGTCTTCCAGCTCTAAATTCTATGAAGAAATGAGTTCTAGAATCCCCTCAAGCTCAAGTATTCTGTTATCTCAGTGTCTAAATATGTGTTATGCTTACTCCAAGACCTCCTCTTGGGGTACCCTCTGCTTATAGGATCCTAGCATACCCAACTTTTAGTACCATATAGATGGCTTCCTCTGGTATGAAGTATAGTCAGTCCTAACAACCTGGGATATGGTTTGCCTTCTCCATCCTGTAATTTAGAGCTGTCACCACCAATGCCTTGGAACAATCAAATCTGGACTCTGGAATCACATCTAGTGAAACCCAGGGGTAGTTTAATGCCCCATGCCAGCCGAGGAGAAGCAATCTGACATCGCCTTGTCTTGCACATTAAGTCCAACATCCTCCTCGAGGTAATTGAAGGATTTTATTATAATGGGGCTTTCAGAGACTCACTCAAACCGTCAAAATAATTGTTTGACTTAATGTGAAATCTGAGTATCACAACTGCAGGAGACTGTGCCACTGTGTAACTCTTCAGAAACAGCTCCTGGTTGGTGTATAACATTCAGCAGCATATTTCAGCATCTTGAATTAGCTACAGTTTGGGAGTCTCCCTAATTAGTTACAGAGCAGATCGAGGTGCCATTTATTTTTTTTTCTTTATGAGCCAAATAACATATTGCCGTCTAAGTTTCTGGAAGACAGGGAGCTATAAATAAGATCATAATTTACTTGAAGTCTATCACAGACTTACCAAGTTCAGAAGTTTTCATTTGACTAATGAGATAAAACTTTCTCTGGGAAGCAAAACATGTAGGATGTGGGTATTAATATCACTTTGTTGTACTAAGGACATTGTTTTCTAATAGGGCCAGGGAAACAGTCAACCTTGAAATCATAACTTCCCTATCCAAAAGATGTTCTTTATGTTCTCCTGAATCTGGAATGCTCTCAGTCTTTACCTGCCCACTTAGAATCTCTCTAGCTTCTATCAACTCACTTTAGGTATCACTTCACACATGGGCTCTTTCCTGAGTCCCCCCCAAGCTGTTTCTAACTCTCTCCATGGCTGAAATGGCTTACTTTGTGTATATGTGTACTTTAATTTATATACAGATATGGTGAATCCCATCCCCATTACCAAGGGAATATAAACTGCAAGAAGACAGAAAAATCTCTTTTTTGACTTTCTGTCTCTTCAATCTAGCACAATTCTGGGTTCCAAGAAAGCATTTTATAAACAGGTTGTGAATATCAAATGAACGTTATTTGCTATCTCAGTCCTTCTGGCTACCAATTAAGACCACTCTGGACTCAATGAAAGGTAAGCGCTTGTTACTCATTCTTTGCCCATGTCAATTCAATAAACATTTATTATGCATCTACTATGCAAGCTGGCCAGTTTTCCCATTTAGACTTCCCTTTTTACTACCCCTCTTAGGTAGTAAAGCCCCTAAGGAGATGTTGTCATTTGCTGTAAAAATATTTATCTGTTGCATCAAAATCAAGATCTCACATCATCCAGTGGGCTATAGCAGGAGAAACACACAAATTGCAGGGAGTTTGCAATTACTTATCAGTTCTCAAATGATTTCAGAGAGATACACTCCAAACTTGGCCTTCATGAACCTCTTTGGCAGACACATCTCCAAAGACTACATCTCATTAATACTGCTCAGTGTGGAGTGTCACCTCTTATGCAGTCAATTTCTGCTCAACTATGAAACCATATGAAAGGAACAACTTTTAAACAATCAATATGGAATTAAAATGATTGAAAAGTTCATCCTTCAGCACCAAGATTTCAGCTGCCAGCACAAGGATTTCTCTGCTTTGTGCTTCAGGAAGATAATCAGAGAATCAGAGAATTGGAAGGCAGCACAAAAGGTCATTCAGCCTTTCACCCTCCCTCCAGGGAGGACTTCATGTGATAACAGCTGACATTCCCATAGTGTTTTGCAGTTTACAACAAGCCTGTGAGGTTCATAGTGAAAAAATTGCTACCCCCATTTTACAGGTTAGAGGACATTGAGACTCAGAGGGTAAGAAATTTGTTCATAGTTGCATAGCATGTGGGGGTCAGAATCAGAACCTGAATCCAGGTCTTCTGACCCAAAAAACATCATTCTTTCTTATACAATATACTGTTATATAAGCCACCAAATGGATGGAAGTGGTCATGGAAGTGAAACAACCTGGATGATGGTGAGATCTATGATATGACCATTACTGTAAATGAATGAAGTAAGTAGAAGTCATGGGAATGAAGAACTGGAGTGTTGGAGAGAATATCAACATGTATATTGAAATCTTCTAGTATAAGGACAGAAGTTAGGGAACAGAGAAAGAGGGTAAGTCAGGTACTGGCTTGAGAAATGAGAGAGAATTACTGGGGGTCAGTAGACAACAGCCACCATTTTCTGAATTCAGTGATGAATTTTAATAGAGTGAACTTCTTAGGAGAAGTGCCTGTTGAGTAAAGAATGCAAAGGTAGTCTGGAGTGGTAGTATGGAACAAAGAGCATTCTGAATCTCTTTCTAGGACCATGGTGATGGATATATGAGAGAAGGTAGTGCTGGAGAGAGTATCCAGGGACACAGTGTCATCTGGAGGAAGTTGCCAGTTCTTCTCAAGAACCAAAGGATAGAAGGAGCCTCAGAGGAAGTTTTGTTTTTCTTTTTTAAATTATGCAATGGGAATTCCAGAATTCCAATGGAAGGGCTAAGCATAGTTGGAGTGAGACATAGGAGAATACAGTTCAGGAGAACAGGGATCAAAGAATGGGAATGGGGAGGGATGATGATTATTTTTAGACAACCAGAAGTCAAGTATCACAGGAACCAGGAGTGTAACAAGTGGTGGGAATTTGCTAGCCATAGTGGGTATCAATGGATAACACTAGCTTCACTGAAGGTAACAGATGACTGAAGATTAGAACACTTATCATCTCAGTGACTTTGCTTCTGGATCTCAATGTCTTCTAAGAACCTAAATTGTCCCTACTATCAATTAAAACTACTTCCTTTTCTTTAGATTTCATTGAAAGGAAGGAACAAGGTACATGATTGTTATGGAATATTGTTGTGCTGTAAGAAATGATAAGATAGTTTTAAAAAAATGGGGGAAGACATATATGAATGGATACAAAGTGAAGTGAGCAGAACCAGGAGAATACCATACACAGTAACAGCAATATTGTAGTGATAAGCTACTTTAAAAGATTAGCTACTCTGATCAGTACAGTGATCAAAGACAATTCTGAAGGACTCACGATGAAAAATGTTATCTATCTCCAGAGAGAAAAATGATGAATTCTGAATGCAAATTAAAGAATAATCTTTTTAAACTTAATTTTCTTGCTTGTTTTTTTTTACAATATAGCTAATATGGAAATATGTTCTACATGATTTCACATGTATAATAGGCATCACATTTCTTGCCTTCTCAATAGATGAGGGAAGGGTTGAAGGAAAGAAGAGAATTGGGAACTCAGATTTTTTAAAAAATTAATGTTAAATATAAATAAATAGTTTTCAAAAAATAAAAAGGAGAGAATAAATGGCAATAATTCTCTGCTCAACTTAATCCATTTCAAAAAATAATTTATTAAAGGCCTACTATGTGAATGGAGTGACTTCCTTGAAAGCAGAGCTTTTTGTGTTGTTTTTCTGCCTTTCTCTGTATCCCCAGGTTAGTGTGTGTTTGTAAGTGTGTGTGTATGTGTGTGAGTGTGTGTATCACCTACTATGTGCCAGGCACTGTGTTAAGTGTTTTATAATTATTATCTCATTTGATCTTCACAATAATCCTGCAGGGTAGGTAGGTGCTTAATAAATACTTATTAATGACTGACTGACTGTCTTGTTAGTTGATGAAGATTCAAAGGCAAAGAATGACAAACAGTTCCTGCCTTCAGAAAGCTTACATTCTCTTACTTCTTTTTAAACTCAAAGATTTCTTATGAATTACTCCTTAGTCTTCTCTTCTCTAGGCTGCCTGACATAAGTATTTATATAGTTTTGCTTCTGAAGTCTGAACATTCAGACCTATGGTCACCTTTCTAGCTCCTCTCATATTTCTATCTCCTAGGTGCTGAGAACTAGGTGCTATAGGAGGAAAGGATGTTATCTATCCATCACAAACTAGCAATAGCTCACATTTATGAAACACGTTGAGGTTTACAAGGCACTGTCTTTACATCAGCTTAGTAAGTTGCGTGTTGTGAGCTAAAGAAAAGGAAGATCAAAGAAGCTAAGTAATTTGTCCCTGATCACCAAAATAGTAGACGCCATAGCCAGGATTTGAGTTGGCGTAGACTTGGAGTCAGAAGAGCTAGAAAGATAAGACAAGAAATAATGACCTAAGGATGCCATGTCCCTCTAGGGCCATGAGGGAAGACTGGGCCAGAGGCCAGACTTGGTTGGGTAAAAGAATCAAGCATGCAGGGAAAAACTTTAAGAGATGAGTCTAGACTGAGTCCAAACAGGAGATTTGGTTGAAATGTCAAGTGAATGTGGTGATATACATGAACAAAGGACCCAGATAAAAATCAATTGAGTTAAAAGGGAGTAGGAAGCCAAAAAAAGCAGATCAGAAATAGGAAAGATAGGGTCAGGACCAGCTGCTAAATGAACCACTTGTCTTTTTCTTGTTATTGCCCCCAGTGTCATCATCACAAAATCAGAAAATATTAGACTTGTAAACCCCCCAAAAGGTCCAGTAGTTAGTTTCTTTGTTTTACTGTGGGGAAACTGAGGTCTGGAGAGAATAAATAATGTAAAATTTCCTCAATGTGATTCGTGTTTGCTCAAAAAAGATCAGACTAGAAATATATATTAAAAATTTATATGGAAGAGAAAAAACACCCAAAACTTGTTCAGCATATGACATGTGGTTGGTTGACCAGTTTACTAAGTAAATCTCATTGCAAATATCTGGGATGGTTGATGCAGATGGCTGATGGATTGGGCCCACAATTGACCAAGAGAAAGAGAGTGGGGTGAATGTCACTTAGGAAATAGGACAGTGGTTTTAATGGCCCCAAGCTCTCTCCAGCACAAAGAACCATATTTCTAACACAAATGTTCAACTAATAATAATGCTCTTATGGTTGGGAGCCTGGGTACAAAGAAGAATCAAAGCTGAGTGAGTTCCAAAGAGTAATGGTGGCACACATTGGGGATATAAGTAAGCTATGGCATCCATGACCCATGTGTAGAAAGTGGTAAAAAAAGAATACAAGTGGGATCAGTAAAAGAGGCAGGCCAGGCATCTAGAAGAATGGCAGTAGTCTGTAGGAATGAATACTGGAGAATGTTCAAAGGACCAGAGAGAGTATACTGGAAAGTCTTGAGACTGGTGAAAGAGGGATGGCAGAAAACAAGGAAGAATCTGAGAGCAGGGAGCAGGGGCCTCTTACTCTGAGGTTGATAAACTTGTTTATTTATTATATTTCAACATAATTAGCTCTCTTTCTCTTTGTTATCTTATATATTTTATTTTATTCTCCATGACACCAAAGAAGTTAAGACCATCTGCCCTAGAGAGATAAGAATAATGTTTTAGGCTTCATTACTTCCTTTTGTCCAAGGGAGGTGACTTGGAAAGATAGAGATCATAGGACCTGAGGGACTTTTTCTCATCTAGAGGGGGAAGTTGTATTGAAGTGAAAGTACCATACAACACCTGGGAGAATTTATGAGAAGTTTTACATTATTTATTCTCTCCAGACCTCAGTCATAGATAATTCATAATAATAATTGTGTAGAGCCTACTATATACCAGTACTGTGCTAAGCACTTTACAAATATTATCTCATTTGATCTTCATGGAAACCTTAGAGGTCAGTACTATTATCATCCCAATTTTACAGCTGAGGCAGACAGAAGTGACTTGTCCAAGGTCACACAGCCAAGAAGTATCTTAAGGTCAAATTTAAACTCAAGATTTCCCGATGTCAGGCCCAGTGCTCTGTCCACTGAGCTAGCCAACTGCCTCAAGATAGGAAGGAGACAGAACAGAGAATACACACACACACACACAGACACTCACACACACACAGACACTCACACACACACACACACACACACACACACACATATTTTGTCCTATCAATAACCTAAAGGAAGCATCAAAGGAAGAACCTGTGAAGGTTTTAGTCAGAGGACCCTTATATTGAATAGGTGAATCACTGATGATTCATGCAAATCTGTGAGACCAATAATAGCTGTGCATTCAAGGTCTGTAGCTTATTTGGCTCCATTTTTCTGTGACAGACTATGAATTGTGTACTCACAAGTGAGGATTCATTTCCATTGGGAGGATAACAACCACACAGGGATGTTCTCAAATTTTTGAATAGGGGCTAAGAGGCAAGAACAGTGAGGAAATACCCCAAATATCCCAAATATCCTAGGTTACTATATATCTGACAATGGTTAGGGACAGCACTGGGTCTAGGGTCAAGAAGATCTGAGTTCAAATGCTGCTAGCTGTGTGACCCTAGACAAGTCATTTAAACTCTGTAGCCTCAGTTTCCTTATCTGTAAAATGGGAATAATAATAGCACCCACCTCATAGGGTTCTGGAAAACAACTGAGATAACATAAGGTACTTTTCAGACCTTAAAGCACTATATAAACGTTAGTTATAAAGCTACCAGCTATTCTCAAATCCCACTCCCCAAAATGATGTATTTTCTCTGACAGTCCATCTTCTCCAGGAAAACCTCAGATATTCCTTTTGAGTCTCTTTGCACACTAATTCTACAAAAATATGATTCTCCTCCCATATCACCTGACCTACCCATAAACTACATTGCAATGCCATCCCAGTGAACCAGAGTGGGAAGGTCTATGGCCAAATAAACCCAAATTAAGCTGAGATGGGGTGGGCTAAAAAGAAAAGTCAGCCAAACCAAGGGAATATGATTGGGGAGTGGTGGGTGTGTGTGTGGGAGAAAGAATAAGCCTAGTAGCTATGGGCTCATAGGTCATGGTATAGTCAAATTTAGAGTAAGAGAGTAAAATCCAAGTACTAAGTCTACCATATCCTAGCTATGTGACCTACTTGCATACCTCACATATCTCTGCTGTGAGCTTCAGCTTTCTAATTTGTCAAATTAGGGTGGTTATTATACTTTTATGAGCCCTCTCATAGGACTTAAGAGAATGAGGAAAGTGCCTTGTAAATATGAAAGCCCTATCATCATCATAATTCCAATTGTTCTGAGAGTTTGACCAAGAAAAGAAAAAGAGAGTTTGGGAATGGTTCAGATATTCCCTTTCCCAAAGAAAGAAACCAGTGCCACAAGTTACATCTTCTTAAATTGTTTTGGACTGTTTGTTGTTTGCAAAGCTCCAAAAAAGTAGCAGCCAATCAAACCCACCCTTCTTTATGTAAAACCAACTTGTGCCCTCTCCTGGAGGCTCCCAAGAAGCAAAAAAGATACAGCCAGCAATACTTCCTAAATAATACTTTCTCCTGGGAAAAGGAGCAGCATAAGCCTCATTTTTTCTTTTTTTTTTTTTATTTTTTTCTTTTTCTTTTTTTTTTTTAAGCAATTGGGGTTAAGTAACTTGCTCAAGGTTACACGGCTAGTCATTATTTGTGTGTGGGTGCTCATTTTCTGAGGCCGGATCTGATCTCGGGTCATCCCAACTCCGAGGCCGGCGCTCTTACTCACTGCGCCACCTAGCCACCCCTTCATTTTTTTCTTATCTGTAAAGTTACTACAAAAAAGTCCTTTCTACTCCCAACAGTCTATGTTCTAAGAATCTTACAGTGCTGACATTCTGCTGTCTAGGTTCTAAAGTTCTATTATTTCAAAATCATGACCCAATATTGAGTCCAGAATTTTCACTCATATAGCCATAAATGCAGGTGGGGAGTGAGAGGGACAAGAAATAACAGAGGAAAGGAAGGGAAGTTGTGAGAGAAAAATACAAAAGCTGTAAAACCATCTTTGGCTATTTGGCCACATAATTCTCTTCTTCTTGTGCTGGGTTATTCTTTTTGTCATTTAATAAACTGACTCCAAAATTGCAAGAGAGAAGAAATTATAACTCCATGTCCTTTGTGCACCCTGAGGGATTATGGGATTTTACATAATTAAATATGAGCCATATAATTTTCCAGCTGCTCCCTTACATTGTGTGTTGCCCCGTCAACATTTTTTCAGATCCATTTAGAGTGAAAAACATGATTCCTTTTGACTAGAGCTCCCTCCCCCTTGGTTTTCTGGGTAGAGTACACCCCTTTCTCCTGTTCACCTCTCTGCAGGCAAGCTTTCTGCTGCCTGTCTGTCACCCCTTCCCCTCTCTTTCGACTAAGTGGTGTTTCCACTATTACCAAGGTCTTTGTGTCTCATGTCACCTTAAAGATCATATAGGCCATCCCACCTGTTTATCTTACACACTTTTCCAGAAACATGCAACATGGAAGTATTAAAACTGGGTCTAGAGCCCAGGTTCCTTGAGTCTCAGCTGTTTCCTGTAGCCATAGTAGTAGAAACAAACTCAGGCTAACTAATAATAGTACTAATATATTTCAATAACGCTCTAAGGTGGGCAAAACACTTTATTCAATAACAACCTGTCAGACAGATAGCATAGGTATAATTATCCTCATTTGACAGATACTAGATTGTATGATGCTGGAGCTGTAAGGTCAACTGGTCCAAACCTTTCATTTTGCAGAAAAGGAAACTGAGACTTAGAGCAATTACAGGGATGTATTCAGTAACTGGCAAAACCAGGCTACAAACCTAGGTTGTCTCACATTCAGTAAGAAGACTTTCTGTGGCATAAAAGGGAAACTGAGGCCCACAGAAGTTGAGTAGTTTGGCCAAAATCATGCAATCAATAAGTGCCTGAGTCAGGAATCAATAATATGTAGGTTTCATGAGCTCTTTCTATTTAGTGTTTGAGGTTTGGGCAAGCTCCACAGGCTAAACTGTTAATTAATTTATTCATACTTATTCATTGCTGCATTTGAAGCCAGAGGAAGTCACAGCAGGTATGGTGCTCTGGTGTTGCCATCTCGATGCCAGAGGGGTTGGGTTTCTGTGCTATAGAGACCCAGATTCATGGGACTTCCTTCCTATTTCCAGATCACAGAAACTAACTGGAGGGAGAAATGTTCCAAGGGATAGGACCAGCTGCACTGGGGAGATGCTTTCTACAAAGCTGCCCTCTCATTGATAAGTAGATCATTTTGGTGTGCTCTTACTTTAAAAGGGATACGTAGTCATTCTGGGCATTCATTCGGCTCTGCCTTTCTCTGTCTCTCTCTCTGAATGTCTCTGCTGTTTCTGTCTGGCTGGTTGTCTCTCCTTCAAACTGGAGTGATGTCTCTGTTTATCTCTTCTGTCTGTCCCTTTCCAACTCCCTCACCCCTTTTGCTTCTACTTCTTCTACAGAGATGTGCAGTAGAAAGATCAGCACAAGCTCTAGGGAAAAGGATGGAAGATTTCTTGTAGAAGAGTACTGGGAGAAGGAGTTTTCTTCCCATCCAAGAATAGAAATAAGGTGCCTGATGGGCAAATCCAATGGAGGAAAGACATAGGACAGAGAATAAAATGAAAGAGCAAGACAAAAAGAAATAGGGAGAATCAGAGAGAGGGAAGAGACATAAGCATAGAGTAGAGAATAATAGGCAAAAGAGGGAAGAAGGTTGGAAGAGAAAAGGGGAGGGAGGGGACGAGAGGAATGAGATAAGAGGGAAAAGAGTTGGAGATATGGGGACACAGAGCAGGACAGAAAGAGAGGATACAGACAGACAGACAGAGGTAGAGAGGGATAGGCAGACAGAGGAAATGAGAGATAGAACCATAGAATTAGGAACAAAGAAGGGACACAGAAGGAAAGGGAGAGGAGAGACAAAGAGAGGGTGTAAAAGACAGAAAGATGAAGGGAAAGTTGAGCAATAGAGAAGGAAATATAGAGAAATAAATATAAACAGAAAGAAGAGGGGAAATAAGAGGAGGGGAGAAGGAGAAAGCAGAGAGGAGAAGAAAACAGAGGGAAGATGAGATTAAAGAGTAAATCAATATTGGTATCCATCTTCCTTTCTATATCTAGTTATGATGGTTTTTACCTCCCTCCTCCCTTTTCCATACCCCTGGGATACTCCATTCCCAGTCAGCCATGCCATCCTCTCAATTTCCCAGGATAGTATTTGCCTGCAGCCCCTGATGGTTCCTTCCAAGGTGGGCATCCTTCTCCCTCAGCCCCCATCTTTTTCAAACTCCCTCCCACCCCCACCCCGACTTCTGCTTCTGGCAAAGGGAAGTGTGGTGGTGACAAGTTGTTAGCTTTCGCCTTCTTCCATTCACACTTTCCTTTCTGTAATGGAGCTAATGACAACACATGAGCAGAAATCTTTCCGAAAGGGAAGAGAGAGAAAGAAAGAGACTGGAAAATAAACCTGTAATTTGAGCTGCCTTATTATTTCAGTCCTTAAGATGCAACAGATCGTGGGGCACAGAGAGATGAAAAGCAAAGTACTTATTTTAGCAAATGCCAGGGGAGGACATCCTTCCTCAGAAAACTGGGCCAGAGAGAAAAAAAAAAGAAGTCACATATTGAGACCCCAGGATGGAATTGAAGGGGAGAAGAGACACATATATACAAAGTCTCTCTCTATTTACCCTCATAGGTCAAATCTGATGCAGAATATACTAAGCTCTAATAAATGTGGCATTATTATAAAATAAATACAATTATATGCTACAAAGAATATTGAGCAGGGTTTGAGGACAGGCTCTAACACTTACAGCTCTGTGGCTTTGGACAAGTCATTTAACCTCTCTGAACCTTTGTTTCTTATTCAATATCAAGGGGATGATGAAAAGAATATGCTGTACCTTTCACATAGGGTTGTTGTGAGAAACAAAAGAACATAGAGCCCTAAACAGAGTAGGAGCAGAATAAAGCCTTATTGACTTGAATTGCATTGAGATGGGGAATCTAAAGTACTTTGCAAACATATGTCACTGAATAAGTAGAAAGTGTTGTTAGATGCCTTTGAATACCATCAGAAGAATACAGAATTTGAACATGTTCCCCAACAGTGGAGGTCAATTATATGAAGTCACTCACACTATAACTAGTGGCATAAGAGGTAAGGTAACATAAGGGGACTGTAGTATAGGGGGAAATAATGGGGACTGGGATGGGGACATGATTGCTGTCTCTAAATATCTGTAAAGTCAGAGGGATTGAATTTATTCTTTTTGGTCCTGGAGGACCAAACTATGACTAATCACAGCTCAAAATAGGAGGGGAAAAAACCTTCCTAACAATTACAATTAACTAAAAGTTTAATCAGAGCCTTAGCAGATAAGGAGTTCTTCACCTCTAGATGTTTCAGTTGGAGACTGGATGACGATTTCTTCAGGATGCCAAAATAAAATACTATTGTTACCGTTACTACCACTATTACTCCTACTACCACTACTACTATGAAAAATAGTAATGATGATGATGACGATGACGACGACGACAACAACAATGGCAATAATCAAAATAATGGAGGCAATTCCTACTCAGTTTTGGTTTGAAGGTTGAAGATGTGATGTAAGAGCCAATCTTAAAGTGAAAAATGTTGTTGTTGTTGTTGAGTCATTTCAGCCATGTAGAGCTCTTTTTTATCTGATTTGGGATTTTCTTGGCAAAGATACTGAGGTGGTTTGCCATTTCCTTCTCCAGTTTATTTCCACAGATGGGGAAACTGAGGCAAAATGGTTAAGTGTCTGGGGTCATACAGCTAGTAAGCATCTGAGGCCATATTTGCATTCAGGTCCCTCCTCTGAACCCAGGGCCAGCTGAATTCACTGTGCCACCTAGCTATTCCCAAAGCCAAAAGATACCTATGTTCAAATCCTTCCTCTGACAATTGCTGACTGTAACCCTCAGAAGGTCACCGAACCTTTTAGTGCCCGACTCTTTAAAGATTGTGTGTTTTAAAGGTGCTCACTTAGGTTGGTTAAAGGAGTTTCTTTACCTGGGAATTCCCTATAATAATGAAATCACAGGTACAGTCCCTATTTCCTTTTTATCTTGTGATGTGGTTCTTTGGGAAAGCACAGGATCCCCAAGGTCAAAGGGCAGAAAGGGATTCCAAACTTGAGCATGGTGTTATCAGAAGTGGGAAGCCCTCCATGACATCACATGATTGAAGAAAATATTTTTCCCCACTAAAGATGTGATGTGGGATAAAAATCCCAGTTGATTCATCAATCAGACATTTATTAAGTGCCTACTATGTGCCAGGTACTGGCTGAATGCCTATTTGGTATTCATCTCTCACATCTTCTGCCCTTTCCCTTTCATTTCCATAGACACCATTTAGTTTAGACACTCATTGCTTTTACTTGGATTGCTGTGACAATAGCAATGACCCTGAAGCAGGGGAGGAGGCTTACAAAGAAGTTCCAGGCAGGTAGTAGTCATCCCTGCCCAGATGTCTTCAACTTGTCACTGTTTTTATGGAAATTCAAACCCCAACTATTTTATCAAGAGCAGGAACACATAGGTAGACTGTCTCAGTGCTCCTTCTAGAAATGCTGCAGAAGGACACAAGCACAAACACACAAGGAAAGGAACTTGCTGGATTCCAGAGGGTTGTGACTACATTGACCCACTGAGTCAAGGATCCCTTCCTCCACCTTCATTTACTTCCATTCATTCAGTCAGTCTTCATTGACTGATATTGGGGCTCATCTAGAAATATCAGCAACTCAGCATTGTTCCTCCTAAGAGTGCTTAGATGTCCTTATTCCTTGGAGCAACAATCAGGCTTACAGTTACATGAGCATTTATTTGTTTGACCTCTCCTATGCATTTAGTAATTTTTTTAAATGTGCTAGTTATTTGTGTAATTTCCCCTGCCTTGGAAGTTATTTATTTAGTTGTTGTTGTTGTTGTTGTTTTTTTTTGGTTCCAAGTTCTCTCCCTTCCCTGGATCCCTCCTTCACCCACTGAGAAGGTAAGCAAAACATTATCCATTATATATGTGAAATTATGAAAAAACATTGTAACAGGAGTTTTTGTGTCGTGGACCTCTTTAGTTGTCTGGGGAAGCCTGTGGAACTTTTCTCAAAAATAAGATTTTTAAATAATTGGAGGAAATGTTAATTTTTCATTAGATGTTAATGAAAATAAAGTTGAATTTTCCCATTGAATTTATTCATGGACCCCCGCTCAGAGGTCCACAAATCCCAAGTAAAGTACCCCCGTTCTTCCTGTGGACATAGATGGTGCCATTTCACTTTTCCACTTTTGCATCCCCAGTGCCAAACATGGAGCCATACTAAGGATTTCATAAGTGCTAATCTCATTGACATGTTGCCTTCTTTTGCCTCCTTCATGTCAGCTCAGTCTCTGTTGCTTTCTTCAAAGCCATAGATGACAATAACCTCCAAATCAGTCATTTCCCATCTGATCTACTCCTCTCAATCATCCTACTTTGAATCTGTACCTTTTCCAACCCATACTAAAAATGCTACTAGATTGATCTCCATGAAACCTAGTTCTAATCCCATTACTCCCCTATTAAAAGCCATTCAATAGTTCCCTACTATCTTCTGAATAAATTTCAAACCCTTACCCTTTCTGGATCCCTTCAGCTAAAAATCTATATCCTTTATAATTTTTTCTAGACTTTTCCAGATCTCTTATTTACCATCGTCACACCCTACTGTATGTTGTACTTAAATATGGCATAGTCACTCTTATATGCAAGGTACCATACTAGCTGATGAGAAGTTAAAGACAGAAATGAAATTGTCCCTATGCTCAAAGAAATTAAATTTTAGTGGGATGTAGTATCTCTGCCCATCTCGTACTGCCCTATAGATGTAAGCTCCATAAAGGCAGGGATTACATTTATTTTAAAAAGGGTTTGGGTTTTATTTTTGCTTTTCCAGCAACTAACACAGTTTCACCTTGTATCTAGTAGGTACTTAATAAATGCTTCGGGAATGGTTGATTGTAGGAACCTCAAATTCATTGGTCTCCACAACCTGACTCCAACCTATCCTTTTATCCATATTTCATCCTTCTTCCTTTCTAATGTTCTGTTCTCTGGCTTAACTGGACTACTTACTGTTTTCTAAACTTTCCCAGTCCTCTCATACCTCCCTGCATTTATATGTTCTTTCTATCATCTATGCTTGGAATATCCTTTTCCCAACCATATATGCTCATATTATTGTCTTGTGAAATCTTGCTTCTTCTTTAAGACTCAGTTGCCATGCCATGTCCATGCAGTTTTCTATGATTTCCTAAGTCAAAAGTGTTACTTGCCTCTTATTCCCCTTTCCTGATTTCTGTTGTTCACTTACACTGTTGTTCAGTCATTTCAGTCACATTCAATTCTTTGTGACCCCATTTGGGGTTTTCATGGCAAAGATAATGGAATAGTTCATCATTTCCTTCTCCAGCTCATTGTACAGATAAGGAACTGAGGCAAATGGGGTTAAGTGACTTGCCTAGGGTCACATGGCAAGTAGGTATCTAAGACCATTTTAAACTCAGGAAGGTGAGTCTTCCTGATTCCAAGGCCAATGCTTTATCCACTCTATACACTTATATTGTATTTTGAATTGTAGTTATTTGTCTTTATTGTACCTCTTCTACAATATTCTAGGCTCTTTGAGGTCAGTGAATGTTTCTTATTCGTATTTTAATTTTCCCTGTTGCCTTAATAAGTATCTGTCAATTCAAATTGATTTGGATAAAGAGGAAATATCTGAACAGGAGATGAAAGAGGCACATCCTTCCTCTGTACTCAGAGATTTATTTCTTAGCTACTCTGACCCTTATGCTTTTTAGTTACTCAATTCAATTCATAGGATGATGGAATTATAGAATTACAGCTGACAGGGATCTTTAGAGGCTATTTAGTCAAACCTTCTTATTTACAGATGAGGACACTAGGACTGAGAGACATTAAAGGATTTGCCCAAGGTTACTCCATTATCCCTATTTCTGTCTTTTGGGGTCAAGGAAAACAAGTCTAATCATCCTTCCACCTGACAGCACTTGAAGGAAGCTATATTGGCCTCAAAGACTTTTCTTCTTAAGATAAAACACTGAAGGGGGAGGGCAGAACCAAGATGGCAGAGTAAGAGCAGGGGCTTGCTTGAGCTCTGCCTGAAACCACTCTAAAAACCTGTAAAAAAATGATTCTAAACAGATTCTAGAGCTACAGAACACACAAAATAAAAAAAGAGGATGCAAATTTCCAGTCCAAGACAACCTGGGAGGTGGACAGGAAGGGTGTGTCACACCAGGCTAGGAGCAGAGCACAATATGGCATGGGCTGCACCAACATAGACAGGGCCAGGGCAGGTCTCACAAGACTAAATCACTGGCAGCTGTGGCAGTTTCCAGGCTTCTCAATCTGCAAACTCCAAAGACAGCATAGAATGTCAGTGGGAAAACTCTGTGGGACCTGGGTGAAAGAGGAGCTCAATCTAACTAGGGTCTGGCCTCAGCCCCAGGGCATCAGCCAGTAGTGGCACCCAGCAGCATCTGCTTCAGGAGCTCTGGACCCACAGAGGGTAGGGAATTGAGCACCTAATCAAAAATCGCTGAAGCCCAAGATTGTCATCTACCATCTACCAAGGTGATCATCTACCATGACCACCACCACTGGAAAAGGAGTCTTACCATCACAAAGAGTTAGAAAGTCAAGTATTTGGGTGTGAAGATGAGCAAACAGCATAAAAAATTCAGAATATAGAATCTTACTTTAGTAAAAAGAAAGATCAAAACATAAAACCAGAAGAAGATGACAAAGTCAAAGCTCCTGCATCAAAAGCCTCCAAGAAACAAATAAATCGGTCAAAGGCCATGGAAGAGCTCAAAAAGGATTTTAGAAATCAAGTAGGAGAAATAGAGGGAAAATTGGGAAGAGAAATGAGAGTGATGCAAAAAAAAATCATGAAAAACGAATTAACAGTTTGCTAAAGGAGACCCCCAAAATACTAAAGAAAATAACACCTTAAAAATAGATTAACCCAAATGGCGAAAGAGGTCCAAAAAACCAATAAGGAGAAGAATGCCTTAAAAAGCAAAACTGGTCAAATGGAAAAGGAGGTCCAAAAGCTGACTGAAGAAATTCCTTCAAGATAAAACATCACCAGGTCCTTCAACTATCCTTCTTGAATGGCATGATTGTTCTTTCCACCATCTTAGTGGAAAGACCTTTATTTGAATAAATTCACTTAACCAATGTCCTTTCTAAAATGTATTCCCCCAAACTGAAAATGATACTGAAGACTAAAGTGTAATTGGATCATTAGCTCTCTAGTTATAGACTTTTTACCTTTCTTGATACAGCATAGGACTACATTAGCTTTATTAATGATCATATTGCATTATTGACTCATATTGAGCATACATGTACTCTCCTAAAATCTCTAGGCATTTTAGTCAACTGTTGTCAAGTCATGCTTCTCTAATCCCATCTGAATTCCCCATTGAAAAACTGAGCTCCATAACCTCTCCATAGAACATCACAACTGATATCAGGAAATTCATTCCATATAGAGATTCTTGATAGGAAGGAGGGCACCTTCTAAGCTGAGGGAAGAGCACTTGGCCCTGGGTTTGGAGGGCAGGATAGGGTTACAAGTCAATTTGATTCAGCGTATTTCAATTCAACTGATATTTATTCAATATCTGTTATATATAAGGCACAAATGTCCCTAGGTGCAAGGCACAAACAATATAAGGTAGTAAGTAGAGAGATATCAAAGTGAGGAAGATCTAGATTCATGTCTTACTTCTCACACATGCTGACTGTGTGACTCTGAACAAGCCATTTAAACTCTCAAGTCCCCAGACAACTCTCTAAGACCATAAGTTGTAGAAAGGGCATAGATCTACATTAGAAGAAGGGGTTTCTCCATTGATAGTTCCCTGTAATTATGAAATTACAGGTCTATTCTAAAAGAAACAACGTGTAAGACCTTATACTAGGTACTGAGCTATAAAGACATATATGAAACTGAGGTCCATGGAGAGAAAGGTTAAATGACAGGTCCAAGATAACACAGAATTTGAATCCAGGTCCTCTTCATCCAGAGCCAGTATATTCCACTTTACCACATGCCTTTCTTTCTAATATGCTAAGAATATATCCTCATGTAAAAGGGCATTATAGTGCAATGGGGAAAATATTTTTGGAGGCATTAGAGGAACTGGGGTTCAGTCCCAGTAATGACTGTCATTAGGTGAATAACTATAGATTAATAAGGGCAGCTAGGTGGCTCAGTGGATAGATTGCTGGACCTAGAGTCAGAAAAACTCATCTTCCTGAGTTCAAATCTGGACCCAGACACTTACTAGCTGTGTGACTCTGGGCAAGTAATTTAACTCTGTTTGCCTCAGTTTCCTCCTTGGTAAAATGGGAGTGATGCTCTGCCCTATACATCTAAAATCTTTCATATCCATCTCACACTGTCCCCTGATACCTCCACATAGGACAAGCCCTCATTACCCCAAGCCTGCGTTACTCTACCAGTCTGATGATTGGACTTCCTGCTTTAGTTCTCTCCCATTCCAGTCCATCTTCCACTCAGCTGTCACTTTGATCTTCCTCATAATATCATCCCCCTCAATAAACACCAGTGGCTCCCTATTACCTCCAGGATCCATATAAAATCCTCTGTTCGGTTTGTAAAGCCCTTCATAAGCTGGTCCCTTTGTACTCTCATGGTCTTCTTACCCCTCAATGCCCTCTAGCTACTCTGTGATTCAGGGACACTGGCCTCCTCACTTTTCCTCGAATATAAGAATCAGTCTCCGGCAGCATCTTCACTGTCAAGCCTCCATTCTTGGCTTGCTCTCCCTCCTATCTCCATCTCCTAGCTTCCCTGGCTTTCTCCAAGTTTCAGCTAACATCCATAAGAAGCTTTTCCTGGTCTTCCTTAATCACAGTACTCTTCTTCTGAGACTATATCCAAGCATATCTAATATGCATCTTATTTTTATATAACTATTTGCATGTTGCCTCCACGGTTAGACTGTGAGCCCCTTGAGAGCAGAGGACTGTTTTCTGCTTTTCTTTGAATCTCCACTGCTTAGCATAGTTCTTGGTATATCATAGGAACTTAATAAATGCTTGTTGATTGACAATAGAAATGTAACGTGAGTTATTATGTCTGGAAGGTCTTGGGAATCACTAAAACATTTTACATATGAGGGGCATAATTATCACAGAAACCTTATAACACCCTGGCACTTGCCCCAGCTCCCCAGCCCAGTGAGAGGGGGACCTACTTATCGTTCTCCCAGCAATGATGTATGTGACCGTAAATGCCATCCCTTGATGATATAGCACTGTGCAGGGCCTGATAAAATATATTCCAGGAGTGATGGCACTTAGTGTTGGACAATAGATCATTTCAATGACAGAGCGCTGATGATGGATAATACTGTAACCAACCTGACCCCTTTGGTTAAACAGGCCTTACACCTCAGTGAGCAATGGGGCAGTAATTCTCAGGAATGGAGAGAGACATGACACCAGCGGCTTGGTTCTCAGAAATGATTCCTGGCGGGTTGAGGAGGGACACATATCCCAGCTTCACCTGGAGACAGAGCAGAGGGACTCTGTGGGGCCATGGCTTCTCTTCTCACCTTCTGCCAGGCCTGAGGGATAGAGAACCAGTGATAAATGAACTGGCTAAGAGCAAGATGAAAGTCACCTCCTTCAAGGTTTTTGTTGTTGTTTGGTTGCTTTAGTTATATGACCCCATTTGGGATTTTCTTGGAAAGGATACTGGAGTGGTTTGTCATTTCCTTCTCCAGCTCATTTTACAGAGGAGGAAACTGAGGCAAATAGAGAAAAGTGACTTGCCCAGGGTCACATCATTAGTAAGTGTCCTAGACCAGATTTGAATTTGGGTCTTCCTGACTCCCAGACCAGTGTTCTATCCATTGTGCCACCACTATTGTTATAACAACCAAAATGTACACCTTTCATCCAATGGATGTTCTTAGGTTCAAAGAAACAGTTGCATGAGTACAGGATAAAGCTAATAATGCTGAACAACTGCTAATTTGAAAATGAATTTGAGTTTCTTGGGGCTACCATAGACTGAATGTGATTCTCAGTGTAAATAGACAGGGATAAAAAATGGCTTATGAGATCCTTGTCTGAAAATAGTAGAAATATAATGTCCATAAAAATTAAAGCATAAGAATATAGGCTTTAGGATAAGAAGGAATCTTTGCCCCAAACTCCCTTTTTTTCTAATTGAAGAAATGGGGAGTCAAAGAAAGAAAATGAAATCTCCAAGTTTACTGAATAGCAAAGCTAGGATTTGACAGTATGAGCTTGGTCTCATGGTATTCTATCCACATCTAGAGTATTGTGGTAAATTCTGAGTGACATATTTTAGGAAAGGTATTTAATTTACCAACCAGAATCCATTGAGAAGAAGGTGCCCAAAATGGTGAAGCATTTGTAAAACATGATACTAGAAACTGTTAAAGACCCTGGGGACCTAGTATGATAGAATATTAGAGTTATGAGAAAGGTAGAGGAGTCTGTCTAACCCAGTCCTTACAAAAATGAAGAAACAGTGACCTTTATGGGTTATGATTTGTCAAAGGTTGTTACATGTCACTTGTTACAAGTAACAAGTTACTGATATGATTAGTCTTCAAATATCTTCAAGGGCTCCCATGTGGAAACAGAATCACCCACATTTCACATAGCTTAAGAGTGCAAAATAAAAAACAATGGCTAAAAATGATAGGAAGGAAGATGGTGGAGTAGAAACAGGATTTCCAAACAGCTCCAGCTTCCATCTCCTCCAATACATGTAAAAAAAGACTAGGTCAAGATGGCAGAATAGAAACAGGACTTCCGTGTGGCTCCAGCTTCCACCTTCCGCAATCCATGTAAAAGGAGACTCTGAACAAACCTTGGAGCTACAGAACCCACAAAATGACACAGAGAAGCCAACCTCCCACTGAGGACAGCCCAGCAGCCTGGCAGGGAGTGGCCAGCACATCACTCTGGGAGCCTACCCCATACCAACTGGAGCTGAGGTTTTAACCCCAGGGCAGGCCTGACTAGCAGCCAGCTGGAGGGACTTCAGAACACCAGCAGCTGTGGCCATTTCCAGAATTATCAACACACAGATGCCAAGGACAAAGTGAGAGGTCAGTGCACTGTGGACTTTGGGACCAGCAGTTGGGAGAGTGCTGGCTTTTCCCCCCAGAGCAAGAAGCCACTGAGATGCTTTGATGCAGGTGCCACATTGCGTCTTCAACTCCTGGCCTGCAGACTGTAGGGGGCCCTGGTGACCAGTCTGAGGGGTAATCCCTCTTGCTTTAACCTTCTTGATCTGGATTGCAGTCTGGGGTGGAGGTCCTGGGGTGTGTGACCAGCTTACCAGAGAGTGTGGAGACTTCAGAGAGGGCAGCCAACTAATACCTTCCGCAGCTGAGAAAACCCCAGCATTTGGGATGGAAGCTCCCCTGTCTGGTGGCAGAGTCCTACTGTGGCAACAAGCCCAAAAGTCAAATAATTGAGTGGCAACATGCCCAGGCAAAGGAAATAAAACAAACAGAAAAATCCAACATTAAACTCCTGTTTGGGGGACAAAAATGAACAAAGCATGGAACAGGAGGAGGTCTATGAGGTCAGAACTCCTGCACCTAAATGAAAATACGAGCTGGTTACAGGCCACAGAGGACCTTAAGAAGTAGATAAGAGAAGTAGAGGAAAAATTGGGAAAGAAATGAAAATGATGTAAGAAAATTATGAAAGGAGAGTCAACAGCCTGACTGAGGAAAATAACACCTTAAAAATATACTAATTCAAATGGCCAAAGAGGCTCAAAAAGGCAATGAGGAGAGGAATGCATTAAAAAGTTGAATTTGCCAGATGGAAAAAGAATCTCAAAAGCTCACTGAGGAGAATCTTTCCTTTGGATTTAGAATGGAGCAAAGGGAAGCTAGTGACTTTTTGAGAAATCAAGAGGCTGCTAAACAGATCCAAACAAATGAAAGAATAGAAGGCCATGTGAAATATCTCATGGGAAAAACCACTGACCTGGAAAATAGATCCAGGAGAGATAATTTAAAAATTATTGGACTACCTGAAAGCCATGATCAAAGAAAGAACCTAGAAATCATCCTTCAAGAAATTCTTAAGGAAAACTGCTCTGATGTTTTAGAACTAGGAGGCAAAATAGAGGTTGAAAGAATCCACTAAGCACCTCATGAAAAAGATCCCAAAAAGAAAACTCCTAGGAATATTATAGCCAGGTTTCAGAACTCCCAGATCAAGGAGAAAATACTGCAAGCAGTCAGGAAGAAAAAATTTAAGTATAGTGGAAACACCATCAGGATAACACAAGACTTAGCAGCTTCTACATTAAGGGATCAAAAGGCTTGGAATATGATATTCTGAAAGTCAAAGGAGCTTCAACTAAAACCAAGAATCACCTAACCAGAAAAACTGAGTATAATGCTACGGGGGAAAGTATGGTCATTCAATGAAATAGAGGACTTTCAAGCATTCTTGATGAAAAAAACCAGAGCTGAACAGAAAATTTGACTTTCAAATACAAAAAGCAAGAGACATCAGGAAAAAGAAATCCTAAGGAGTTTATTAAAAGTTGAACTATTTACATTCCTACATAGAAAATGGATAATTGTAACTCATAATACTTTTCTTAGTATGAAGATAGTTGAAGGGAATATATATATATATATATACATATATATATATATATATATACACACATGTATGTACATATATATATATAGGTATGAGGATGTATGTATATAAACATATATGTGAGTGTGGGCATTTGTATGTTCATGTATACATAGACAGAGGTTACAGGATGAGTTGAATATGAAGGAATAATACCTAAAAATAAAATTAAGAGGTGAGAGAGGAATTTATTGTAAGAGAAAGAAATGAAGCAATTGATTAGGGTAAATTATCTCATATAAAAGAGGCAAGAGAAAACTATTACAATGGAGGGGAAGAGCAGGAAGGTGAAACAGAATGGGACAATCTGATACTCATTGAATTTAGCCTAAGGAGGGAATAACATACACACTCAATAGGGTATCTTAACCTACAGGAAAATAGAGGGGTAAGGGTTAAGAGGGGAGAGGGTAGAAGGGAGGGCAGATTGGGGGAGAGGGTAGTTAGAAGCAAACATTTTTGAAAAGGGATAAGGTCAAAGGAGAAAATAGATTAAGTGGGAGGCCAGGATAGGATGGAGGGAAATATAGTTAGTCTTTCACAATATAAATATTATGGAAATGATGTGGGTAACTTCACATGTATAATCTATATTGAATTGCTTATCTTCACGGTGGGGGTGGGTGAGGATAGAAGAAGGGAAAAAATCTGCAACTCAAAATTTTCAAAATAAATGTTTAAAAATTTGTTTATTTTTTACATGCAACTGGGAAATAGGATATACGGGTGCTAGGGTATAGATACCCATCTTGCCCTACTAGAAAGTTAGGGAAGTGAAGGGGGAGGATATGAAAGAGAACAGATTGAGGGTAGGGGTATTTAGCAGGCTTGCTATTTTGGGTTGGGGGTAGGGGAAAGATGGAGAGAGAAAAAAATTGTAACTCAAAATCTTGTGGAAATGAATGCTGAAAACTAAAAATTAAATAATTTTTAAAAAAGAAAAGGAACAAAAAAGAAATTATAGGAAGGCAGGTTATTGTTTGAAATAAGCAAAATCTTCCTTATAATCAGAACAACCAAAAAATAGGAGTTAGATTTAGGAGATCATAAGGAGATCCAATGGCCACTTCTTAGTAATTCTATAGAAGGGATTCCTTTAGGGTTCTGGGCTTTCTGATCCCTAGGTTCCCCTTCAGCTGTGAGATAATATACTTTTACCAAAGCATCTAAATCCTCACTCACTGCAGAGAGCAGATACGGTGCCAGTTGCATAAGTCATTCAGATACCTGCCAATCTTCTGGTAGTGCTTTATCTGAGGGAGGTGCTCCATTCGTATGAGTGTCTATTCCATAGGTCACCTTGTAAATAACCACTGTATACAATGCCAGAAAGACTCAGGTTCCAGTTCTACTCTATCACTAACTGCCCTTTGACCTTGGTTAAGTTTTTCTGAGTCACAGTTGCTTCATCTATAATATGATGGTGATGGATACCAGTGGTGCCAAACTCAGATTGAAATGGGGGCAACTAAGCTATATATAAAGATGCTTAAGGGCCACATATTGTTTTTTTTTAATCTCCCTTACCCTTGGACCCCTTGAGCTAAACAATATACTTTGCTGTTAATCAGAACAAGGTAGGAACTGTGCTGGATCTTCTCTGTCCACTATTTTCTCAAGGATTTAGCAGTGTCTTTCATATAGTAACACTCCTATAAAGTATATTTGCATTTCCTTCATTTTTTTACTGAAAGGAAGAAAAAGAATGTATCTGTGATGGCCTGTTCCTGAAAGCACTAGCCCTAATTTGTGAGCTCTCCTGGGCCTTGGCTAAGACTTCTAAGAGGAATTTTTCCAGATCTTCAAAATCTTCATGCTTCTGTCCTCCTACCTTAGTTGTTTCAACATCACCAACAACCATATGCCCCTACTGCACCCTGCATGCCACATATAGTACACATTAGTTGTAGATTGGGACCGTTTCCTTCTCCAGATGAATCACTATTTCCCTTTTTTGTCAGGTTCTTCTCAGGAACCAAAAACTTTGTTCCTAAATTCCCACAGCATGGGTTCAAATGTAAGTCACACTTTTCCACAACATTAGATTTTACATACACCAAGGGCAATTTATAACTAACGAAATTTTAAAGTTAACATTACATTATTATATATTATAATATTATATATATATATATGTAGTATCTGAGTGTGTGTGTGTGTGTGTGTGTGTGTGTGTGTATCCAGTATATTCCTATGTATAATTAGCATGTTACAGGTGGCAGGGGGAGAGGTGGCCTTGGATTCTTCCAGACTTCAAGTTCAAGTTTGACTTCTGACATGTGACCCTGGATCAATCATTAAACCTCTTAGTGTTCCTGGTCAATTCTCTGAGGCTTTAGACTGCAGAGCAGGTGCCCCTCTGGCCAGTTATTATAAGGAAGTTACCAAAATTTACTTCACCAGGAGTTCTCTATACCAATGAAATCCTATGTATTGGTTTTTTGTTTGTTTGTTTCTATCCCTCTATGGCTGTGAAGTAATTAAGGACCAATGTGGTATCGAACACTTCATTAACTACTATGGGAACAACAGAGCTCCTTCTCAATCCTTCAAAAAGAGCTGGTGACTATGGAGCCATAGACAATGATTTCAAAAGCCTTGCCTATTCCCAGGCATGTGGAAGATGTTTTACAGAATATCAGACCTAGGAAAGAACTTAAAAGATAATCTGATAACATATTTCACAAAATCACAGAGTTGGGATAGACTTTAGAGGCTAATCAGTTCAACCCACTCCCAAAATAGGATCCTTTCTACAAAATCCCCAGTAACTTGAATCTAGCTTGAAAACTTCCATTTGCTTAAAGAGGATTTTTTTTTTACTTTGTTTTCTTGATACAAGGACTGAGTCTGTTTCTCAGCCACACAATGCTCTTAATACTATCTTGTGGACCAAGAAAAACAAATACAATCCCACCTCCACTTAACAGCACTTCATCAACATGAAGAAAGTTATCATGAACCCTCTAAGTCTTCTTCTCATTTACATTTCCTTCAATATATTCTTGCATGACATGGCACCCAACCCCTAAAGTAAGTTCTAATTGTTTTTGTTAATCTGCACTAGTTCAATCCAGGGACAATGTGGCTACATAAGTATTTTTATTTTTGAAAGAGTTAGAAATTTTAGTGTACCATAAGGTCATAGGAGTCAACAGAGTCTCATGGTTGTTGAAAATCTGATGGGATTGTAGACTGCTCTAACAGAATAAGACTTTTCAAAATGAAGAAGGTAGTTGTTCCACCAGATGCTGTAATTCTACTGGATTCTACCATGGACAGGCCATATCTGGAATATTATGATCAATATCGGTCATCACATCTTAGGAAGACCATTTCTGTTGAGGAAAAAGGAGATGAATGCCGAAGAGACATAGTAAAGGAATGGCCGTGATGGCTGGTGCTTGGCACAGCTGGGCTCCACTGGAACTTCCATCAGTTCTCTCCCCCAAAGCCTCACAGAATATTTGATGGTAGGTAAGCAAGCAAAATGTTTGATTGTTGTTGATATTCCTCTAACTGAGAATCTATGTAGATGGAAAATCACTTTTCCCCCTTGTCTCTTCTCTGAGAAGGCATATGTCTCATGCAAAGTTTTTTTTTTTGTTGTTGTTCTATAAGTTTGTTCATAATCCCTGATTTAATTAGTATCTTAATGCCAGCTTACTCTAGATAAAATATGATTGATCTTAATTGCTTTTTATTTGTGTTTTATTATTTGTGAAGAGGGAATTGCAAAAGAGAGAAAGAGTGACTAGTTTTGGTGTACATAAATTTGGATACTGACGGGGAGATGAGGAATGATATGACAGAAAATGGTATTGATTTATTTTGTTTAATAAACATTCCAGAGTGATTTAAACTGAGTCCAGTTCTTTCGCCCTTAAGTGAAAGCAAGTCAATAGTCATTGACATCTGGTAGAAGGCTGGGTTTTTTGAATCACATTGCCTCCTCCTTTGAGTTCCTTCAATGCATATACAGAGAGTGGACTCTATAGGCAGGTTTGGAGGGAAGTGACTTAAAAGTAAATTAGGCCCTATAGGAAGAGGAAGGAGTGTCTAGATCCAGCCAGAAATGGCCACATTCTATGAGTGGGTACCAGAAGAGGGAAAGAATATTGCTCATTTTCATTTTGGCCAAATAAATCTCCACAGATACATAGTACAAAGGCTATACAAGTATTTAAGGACTTCCATATGGAATAAGGGTTAGACATGGTCTACTTAGCCCCAGAGAGTAGAACTAAAAGCAATGAATAAAAGTTAGAGGATGGAATGTTTAATCTTGATGTGGGGATGGGGCAGATGGATTGCCTAATAAATAGCACTATCCCTGAGAGCTAGCTACCTCAGGAAATACTGGGCTCTCATCATTACAGATATCACAACTCCATAATTATTAGCATTTACACAATGCTTTAAAGTTTGCTAAGTACTTCATACACATTAACTCATTTGGTCCTCAAAACAACCCTGAGAGGGAAATGCTACTATTATACCCATGTAACAAATGAGGAAACCGAGGCACAGAAAGGTTAAGTGACTCGCCAAAGATCACACTACTAGTGTCTGAGGAAGGATTTGAATGCAGGTCTTCCTGCATTCCTATACTTCCAAGTGACATGCTCTAACCACTGCACTATGCAGCTGCCCCTAGTGGCTGGATGACCATTTGTCAGAGATTATAGAGGGATCTCTTCAAATGTCAGTTGACAAGTATTTATACATAGTTGGTCTGTCTCAGGCACTATGCCTGCCTAAGTACCAGTAGAGGTGAGACTCACATTTTTCTAGCTCCCTGTGATGTTCTTTCCCTTGCACTTCAATGCTGATTACTCTAAAGCCCCTTCCATCATGAACGTTCTATGTTCCAAGCTCCCTTCTAGGTCTAATGTTTTGTAATTTATATTCTAAATTTCATTCTACCTTTAATATGCCACGTTTCATGTTGGCAGCGTCCTTCTAGCCCTGACATTCTTTTTTAACATCCCTCTATCTCTGACATAATATCTACAATGTTCTAAGATCCATTCTGGTTATAGTGTTCCAAGATTTTATTTCCTTTTGCAAATGATGATTTTGGCGCCACTGAGATTCTGGGAGGAATGAGACCCTGGGAAGGTCAAACCTCTGATCCCTCCTCCTCCATCACCAACAGCCAATCCTTCAGCTGGATGGGATTGAAATTGCTTGTATTTGAACCACATTAATATGCTCAAATGGTGCACAAATCCAAACAGAATTCTATATTGTCCTTTCCAGGCAGTCGTATTTTCAATTGATGGCCAAGAGGAGGGATAAAACAAGAGTGCAGATGTAAGACAAGCTATGGTGGGCATGACAAACGGAAGCAGCAATGCTTAGCTGTACAGTGAAATACAGAACTCCTTGCTTTCTGAAAGGAACTGGGGGAAAGGGTAGGACTGAAATTCCAAGGGACCAACTAGGATGACCAGGTTTTTAATGACAAACTTAGCAGAGGTTCATCCTGAAAGCTTAGTCTTTACCAAACTGCAAGACTCCTGATATGTTCAGTTTTTTTTATAGTTAATAAGAATAGCTGTTTTCACTGAGCCCTTGGCTGTGATCTCCCAGTTTTCCTGGTCATGAAATAAGGGAGGAGGACTTCATTTGAGTACTGGCACTGACACTGTGACCTTAAGTTAGCCTACCTCTGTTCTCTACAGGGATTATCTACAATAATCAGAGGTTCTTTAAACAGGGATCTGTGACCTTTTAAAAATATTTTGATTACTGCATTTTAATATGATTGGTTTCCTTTGTGATCTTACAGATTCTAGTTTATGCATTTAAAAAATGTTATTCTGAGAAAGAACCCATAGGTATTACCAGATTGCTAATGGGGTCCATGACAAAAAAAAGCTAAGGCCACTGGGGTAGATGGCTTTTAAGGTCTCCAGAATTCTATATTCTAGGTTCAAATTTACTTCAGTTTTAGCAACCTACATTCTATCTTATGTTCTCTGTTCCAAGGTTCCTTTCAGCCACAAATTTTTTATTCTGTTTCCTTCTAGCTTTAACATTTTTTATTCTAGATGTTAAGATCCTTTCCTTCCCTACTATTCTGCTACAAAAATATTCTTCTATTCTATCAAGAAAGGAACTGGAGGAGTAGCCAGGCACTGCATTGACCTAGGTTCCATGATTGGTGTTCAGGTGTTTTTCACTCACCTCCAAATCTTCATTACCTAGAGCACCAACCCTGGAGTGAGGAGGACCCGAGTTCAAATCTGGTCTCAGACAATTGACATTTACTAGCGGTGTGACCTTGGGCAAGTAGTCACTTAACCCCAATTGCCCTGCCTTCCCTGCTCCAAAAAGCAGAAAAAACAAAAACAAAAACAAATCTTCATGACACCATTTGGGGTTTTCTTGGCAAGGATACTAGAGTAGCTTGCCATTTCCTTCTTTAGCTCATTGTACAGATGAGGAAACTGAGGCAAACAAGACTAAGTGACTTGTTCAGAGTCACACAGCTAGTAAGTGTCTGAGACAAGATTTGAACTCAGAAGTCTTCCTGATCCCAGCACTCTGTCCACAGCACCACCTACCTGCCCTATATATGTGTGTATATGTGTGCGTTTGTGTGTGTATACACATATATACATACATATATATGTATGTACACTCAACCATATATGTGTGTATGTGCACAAACTCACCCACATATATAAGCATGTGTATATATGCACACGTGTATAGATACCTGTGTTTACATATGTGTGTATGGATAAATATTGTGTTCATCTATGTACACATATACATATATGTACTGATTTCTGTCCCAGTTGTGTAGGAGTTGAGAGAATGCTTCAAATTTGGAGCTGTTGGTCCTGGCCCCAGTTTGAGGAGCTTACTAGATTTCCTTGCTTTCTCTGCCTCCATATCCCTTAAGTGTCTATAATTCAGTTACATTATCTTTCCTTTGAGGATTCTTCTCATGTCCACCAAATATAAAAGAGACTATTGCCCTCAATGTTGACTTGGTTTAGCTGGTTCCTTTTCAAAGTTCTTTTCTTTCTTTCCCCAGACTTTGACAGGGTTGGGGAAAGGAGAAGATCATAATGGAAGGTAAGAGTGTAACTGAAGGCTGATTGAGATGTTCAACTATTATTATCTGATAAGAGACAATATAGATTAGTAGCTAGAGTTCTGGATTTGGAGTCAGGGAGACATGAACTCTAATCCCACCTCAGATGGTTAGTAGCTTGGTAATACTGGGCAAATCATTAACCTTTCTATCCATCAGTTTCTTCAGCCATAAGGTAGGAATAATACTAGCACCTATCATTGGATTGTTGTTAGAATCAAACAAGATGGTATATATAAAGCATACTGCAAATCTTAGTGATCTATGAATGTGACTTTTGCTGTCACAGGTCTCAGAGAGGAAATGGGTTACAGAAAGCTTTTAACATTTTTGGGGGGGATGGCAGGGAAGGAAAGAAGAGAGGAAGGAAGGAAGGAAGGAAGGAAGGAAGGAAGGAAGGAAGGAAGGAAGGAAGGAAGGAAGGAGGGAGGGAGGGAGGGAGGGAGGGAAAAAAGAAGGAAGGAAGGAAGGAAGGAAGGAAGGAAGGAAGGAAGGAAGGAAGGAGGAAAGAAGGAAGGAGGGAATGTGGTGGGTGAAATATGAAATGACTGAAGAAACAAAGGTTCGATCTTTCGAGCATATCGATTTGTTAACCAATGCATGCCAATTGTTTAGCAAAGCAGGACCAGGTGGCTTTGGAACCCAAACAGAGGGGGAGATAGACTTTTATACATAAAAAACTAATCAAAGAAGGGCAATTAATTGAAAGGAAACAATATAACATTAGATAATCTGATTTCTAATTGAAGAAAAGATTAGGTACTTTCCAAGTTGGGAAAAGTAACAGGTGCGATTCCCTTAATTTAAGAAAAGAGGTGTCCCATTCCCCCTGTGTCTGGAAACAATCAAAGGAACAGGAAAACAATAACCAATTGTTCAGTATGGGGTCGATTTTCAGATTAAGACATATGGGTTGCTTAAGATGAACAATTGTGAGAAAACTCCTTGCATCAATCTTTGAATCTGACTGAGTTTCTGGTTAGTATAGCCTAGGTCCTTAGTTAAGGGCCTCTAAATAGCAAATAGACATGATCCAGTTACCTAACCGTGCAGGGCTAGGTTCAAACAATGCATAAGGTTTTCTCCCAAGTCCCATAATTGAATAAGATTTTCTCACAAGACAGAAGCTGGACTAGGCCCATAATTGAATAGAAAGGGAACTGAACTAGCTCCAGAAGTGAGTCACAAGATGGAGTCAGTGTGGCTCACTCAATTCCCACAATTCCCCAATTCTCTTAGGAAGGGAGGAAAGGCAGGGAAGAAAATACTTTTCCTAGATCTCAAGAGTTCAAAGAGACTTTCTGCATCATCTAACCTGAGACCCTCATGTTATAAATGTAACTTGGCTTTGAACACGGAATGCATAGAAATGCCCTGCCTACTTCCAGACAGATGTGTGTGCCAGCTCAGTGTTTGAGTGCTTTGGGAAGGATGGACTCCTTGGCTGCTTCTGACCAGCAATATATGATTCCATGCTTGAGTGCTTTGGGGATGATAAAGTAATTCCCTTACCAGGCACTGAACAAGAAGATCAAGATTCAGTAGAATCTTGAATACCAGATTTAGCAGACCATTGTTCTTTTCCTTCACCCTTCCACGTGGCATTGTGTAATGGAAACTTCCTGTGAGGTGTGGGGGAAAAGTAGCTTGTTCTTTTCTCTACCTTGACCAGCAGGCAGGCATGGGTACATGGCAGCTAAGGCTCATGTCCTGACTTTGCATGTCTGAGACTGAATCTCAGAGCCATAGCTGTCTTTTCAAATCTGTGTTTCTTTCTGGAGAAGAGATAGATGATCTAATAGTCAAATACTGACCTTGAGATGAATATGTCCAGGATTAGAGGTCACCATGTAAATTCAAGAGGTTCAGGGTTTGTGGGTCAGGATGGTAACTAAGTGGTAGAGGGAGTTTCTGCATCAGTGTAAATAACTCCCTAAAAAACCCAAGACCTAGTCTGGCTTCCCAGAAGACATGGATTTTGAGGGAGTGGTACTCAGCTAAGTTGAAATATAACAATGCCATGTCAGCATTCCTGAAAATTCCTAGATATCCTGACCAGGCTTAAGACACCATCTCCCAGGAAAGTATAACAACAATTATAAATTGCTCAATTCTATTTTAAGTCTTTTTAATAATTCATGCTTGTGGTTTTTTTATTTAGCATTTCTTTTGTAAGAAATAAGTATCTCTCCCATGTTTGATTTATCATGTATATTGAGTACTTTTCTATGCTTCTCCCTAACTCTCTCCACTCCCCCTTTGAGGACGCCTAAATTATGGACATAAACCTAAACTTTAAAGAACTTCACCCCAAGACACAAGGCTGATGCTGTAATGAGTTGAAGAATATAATAAAAGGATCCTAACCCCATTTTATTGCAGGCTAGGCTTTCCCAAGACTGGACCTGGTATAGATAACATATATGAGTTGATATATGTGATGAAGATAGAAACATTAGAACATGAAAGTCTTCCCAGCCCCAGCACAAGTTTCTTATTATTAACTAAAGAAACATACCCAAGGAGGGAATATAATTTATCCAAAGTCACATAGAAGGCTAATGACAGAACTGGGAATTCAATGCAAGTGTCCCATCTTCCATCCTATTATTTCTACATCCATACTACATTCTTTTCTTTAGGTAATGCTATTGCTCTGTGGCTCAAAAATACAAATAACTATAACCCAGACAGAACAGCTACCAGTGTGCATCCCAAGTATCACAGACCTTCCATCTAAGTCGTAACAACTTAATGTAAACTTTTGAGTAATACCTTCTTAGATTCCCATTATACTAGAAGAACCATTGGATCATAGATTTAGGACTTCAAGGAGCCTTAGAAGGGGAAACTAATGCTCAGAGAGCAGAAATGGCTTGCCTTGTTTGAATGACAAAGTAGATCAAGTCCAACAATCCTGGAAATAAGAGCAAGCAAGACAAGAGTAAAAATACAGGTGTAGGAAGTATTGCAAAAGAGTTCCTCAGACTTCCACCAATCATCTTTTCCTTGAGAAAAAGAGAAGCAAATACAAAGGATATCTAGAGGATTCTAAAATTGTGAAGGACAGAGATTTGATAAGTGGGACTCTGGGATGACTCAAGAAAGAAATTGAAGGGGGGGGAAAGGGACATGACAACAGTGAAGACTAGAGCTAAAGGGCAAGAAGAAGGGCTTCAGTTAAGAATGACAACTTATGGGATGGGGGAGAAGGAAGAAATGCAGAAAGAGGGGAATAGAGATTGAAGAGGAGAGGGGAAGGGAAAATGAAAGAGAAAAAACTTGAACAAGGAAGAAAAAGATGAAAGGAAGGTGAAAAAAGATGTAAGAAGGAGAGGGAGAAGATCTGCATCCAAAGACCAAGGAGGAGGGCTTGAGCTTGAGGACAGGATGGTATAGTGGGAAAGAGGATGGCTTCTATAGTCAGAGGACTTTGGTTCAAATTTTACTGTGTGACCATCTGACCCTTAACTTTCCTGGGCTTCATCTTCTTAATCTGCAAGAATATTGGACTACTTGACCTCTGAGGTCACATCCAGCCCTTGATCTATGCTACTATGATCCTATAGCAGGTAAAGAAAAAAGAAAGAAAAGAAGGAATTGAAGAATAAGGGTTTACAGAGAAAAGGGAGAAGGCACGGAAGAAAAGGCATCATGTCTGGTTCCCAGAACCTGTGTTCAAATTCCACTTCTGATTCTGGGAAAACTGTAAACCCCCCTGACTCATTCCTTCTTCATCTCTTCTGGCTTCCCATCTATTCTCCTATAATTCACTGACCTTGAAGAGAATGAGAGAAAGAGGAACTTGAGAAAGATTGAGGGAAGGACTCAGACTAAAAGACAAGAGATGCTTGAGGACAGCAAGAAGGAGAAGGAAAAGGAAGTTAATGAGACACAAGAAAGGAAATTTAGGACAAATTTTCGAGTCTCCAGTTTATCAGGAAGAATGGAGTTCTTCTAAACAAAGTGGAAGGGAGACAACAAAGGTAAAATGAAGCAGAGACAAAAGGATCAAATGAGACACACCCCAAATTCTGAAATATAAGGTAGGAGGACAAGCAATAATGACACCCAAAATATCACAGGAGACAAAAGCCAATAAATAGGCTAACAATAAAATTTGTAACTGCAATGCCTACATACCAAAGAACAAAGTACATGTAACAAGAGAGCTGCACCAGGGAGCCTAACAGGAGGAGACAAATTCGATACCACTGCAATCATCTGAGACTTGGAAGGATGAGACTGGTGACTGAAGCATATCTCTCAAAGGGTGGACCTCATTCAAAAGAAACACTGACACCAATCCCCTTGTCCACCATCATAAGACTTAACCTCCTGCCTAACAACACACACCTGGTCCAAATTGCTCCTTTAACAAGGGCTCCCTAGGCCTCTCTTAGCTCTGAAGTAATGGGAATGAGCCATTTACTCTGCACTCCATCAAGGCAGCTCCAATAGCATCCCATCTTCCTGTTTCAGTTGGGTGACTTCCTTCCTCACCATAAATCTTTCTTCTCTAATCATTTGAAGACATCCAGCCAGGTTGTGGTTGTGGTGACAGCCTGAATTTCCCTGTTTTTCTTACTCTGCTCAGATATCTCTAGCTAGTGCCTCTAAATCTTGTCCAAAGATAATAATCACGAAATTACAGTCTCAGAGTTGGAAGGGGCCTCAGAGACCATTTAGTGAACCCTCTGCCTATAGAGGAAAGTTCTCTATATCATATCAAGCAAGTAAACAGCCATCTGCTCTTTGTTGGAAAAACTCTTGTGAAGTTAGTTCATTCTGCTTTGGATAGCACAAATCCTAATGAATGAAAAAATAAATATTTATTAAGCTTTATTCTGTACTAAGTGCTGGGGGCTATAAAATGAGTAACAGCCCCCCCTATCTCAAAGAATTTACATTCTAAAAGGAGACTATAGTACATAGAGGGAAGTGGTGGCTAAAGAGGGAGTTGTATTTTAAGCTTGAGTCTTAGGAATGGTGAGTTGGGTATTGGCTAGGCAGTTGAATGAACGACTGACTCTTTCCAGAAGCAGTAGTACATTTGATTTGATCAATGTACCCAGAATAAGAAGTAGAAAGCAAGAGTGAGTTGGATGGGGGGGACAGGAGAGAGAAAGGTCTGGAGTCTGGGGCCAAGGTAGATGACAGTGAGTGAAACTGACTAGTCTGCCCTCACCAATCTAGATTTCTGGGCCCCAGGGCAAAGGGAATTACAAAGATGAGTGGGTTAACTTCCTCTGGTACTTCAGACAAGAACACTAAGGGTTGGGCTGTGGAAGTCCAGGTTTGTAATGGAAGATGCTGGTCCAGCAGGGGTAAGTAGCAATAGCTAAGAAGAGCTGAGTGGTCAGCTGGTGGAAGTCTATATGAGAAAGGTCTTTCATAAAGCCTAAATTTTCATCTTTGCAACTCCTGCCCACTAAACCAAGGCTGACCCTTGGATGTCCAGCGGTAAACTTTTTAGAATGGAGGCCCCAACAGTTGTGCCAATAGCTCAAGGGATCAGAAATGTGAGTTTCCATAGCCACGTGGAATAACTTTCTCATAAGCCTCCCACCTGGGTTGGCTTTCTGGGTGCCGATATGTGACAGTCCCTGTTAGTACGTTGATCAAAGGACTGAAAGCAGGCAGGAATCTTAAAAGTTCATCCTAGAGCTCCAGCCCCTTCATGGGACTGTAGAATCTCAGAGCCCAAAGGGATGCTGCAAGTCATCTAATACAACCTCATTTCATAGATGAGGAAAATGAGGCCCAAAGAGGATGAGTTCTCAAGGTCACATGATTTCTTTTATATGTCCCTCTTTGAAATTTCAACTGATGCCTTTTTTTGTTGCACTGAATTCAGTTCGGTATACATGCCTCCCCCCTCCTTCCTAGAGAGCCATCCCCTTGTAACACAGATTTTAAAAGGACAGGGGTAGGGGAAGGATTTTAACAAAACCAAGCACTGTGCTTACTATGTCTGGTAATATAAGGAATGTTCCACACCCACAGTCCTTCACTACTACAAAGGGCAAGGGAAGGGAAGGAAATAAATGTTTACATACCACCTGCCTGCTATAGGACAGGCACTGTGCTAAGAGTTTTACAAATATTATCTCATTTTATCATCACAACAAACTCTGGGAGATAAATGCTATTATTATCCCAATTTTACAGTTTGGGAAACTGAAGCTAACAGAAATTAAGTGACTTGCTCAGGATCACACAGTATCTGCAACCAGATTCCTGACTCTAGGCTCAGAGCTCTAGCCACTACACACAATTAAAGTATTTCAGTGCATCCTAGGAAGCTTACATTACTCCTGATACCGGTCTGGCAGTAGATCATGGAATCCTAGATTTAGAGGTAGAATGCACCTAAGAGACCCCTGAGTCCATGCCCCCACCTCATTTTACTGAGGAATGAACTGATAGACAACAGAGGAAAGTGACTAGTCCAAGGTCATATAGATAGCCCTCATACTTCTCAAAGCACTTTCCCCTACATTATCTCATTTGATCTTCACAATAACTTTGTGAAATAGTTCAGTAGCCATTCCCACCCCCATTTGACAAATGAGAAAATGGAGTTTCAGAGACCTCCTTTGAAGGAAACAGCTCAAGGTCACAAAAAGTCAGTGGCAAAGTCTGTACTTGAACTCGGGCCTTGAACTGGATCCTTGTATTTTTTTATTCTACTGTTCCATGCAATTTCATTCTAATAACGGGGAGTAAAGAAGCCATTCTCTAGATAGTACCTCCCAGGCTATTGGGAAATAGTAACGATGATGATATCGATGATGATACCAATGATGATGATGATGATGATGATACTGAACATTAAGCACTTTAATGTTCACAAAGCACTTTCCTCATAACAACCCATAAAGGCAGGTAGCATAAATAGTTTAACAATCACTTGACAGATGTGAAAACTAAGGCCAAAGAAGTTCACTGAATTTCCTATGGTCAATGACTAGTAAGTATCAAAGCCATATCTTCTCATTCCAAGACCCATATTCTTTAAAACATACCAACACCTCTCTAAAGCAGATATTGAATGACAAAAGTACACTTCTTAGGACAAGACACCAAATCATCTTTATCTTAATGCAAATTGGAATTGGAATTGGAATTCTGGAATATCCCTATGCTACAAAACTGATAAACATAAGGAATACAGAGAATCATAGAAAGACTTACATGAAATGAAAGAACAAAATAAGTCAAACTAGGAAAATGATATAAAAAATGACTATGACAATGATAATGGGAAGAAGAAAAAAGAAAAAAAACAACTGAACACTATGTAATTATAATGATCAAGCCTTCTCTCAAAGAAAAGACGAGAAAAATGCATCTCCCTCCCTTCTATGAAGAGGTGGGAAACTCAATGTTTGGAGTGTTATGTAATGTTGTGATCAGTTGATATGTTAGTAAGTCTTATTGTACCATTGCTGTTTTTTTCTTTTTTGTTACAAAAGATTGGGACCGGGGAAAGGGGAAGGATATATTCAGAAATGAAATGATATAAAAATTATTTCTCTCTTTTTTTTTTTTGCTTTTTGGAGGGCAGTTAGGGTTAAGTAACTTGCCCAAGGTCACACGGCTAGGTTTTTGTTTGTGTGGATTAAGTATCTGAGGCCGGATCCAAACTCAGGTCGTTCTGACTCCAGGGCTGGCGCTCTACTCACTGCGCCACCTCGCCGCCCCAATTATTTCTCTTTTTAAAGATAAATATATAGCTGAGAGGGTTGAAAGGGATTATTTCTACATCTTCCCACTCCAAATCTAGGATCCTCCCTGGTGGCTCTGTATCCCTAAAGAGTGGTCACCATTTTTCTACTTAATATACTAGAAACTTTGCAAAATCTGAGTGTCTTGGGACTACCCACTATGTTGCTCTTGCATTTCGGTTATACTTCTCAGCTTATTTGCAAAACAAAGAGGGTGGACAGATCCTGAGCTTAACAAATGATCAAACATTTCCTTGCCCTAACCATTTTCCCAGGTTCTCTTTAAAAATCATTCCCCAGTTGCTCCCAAGGGACCCTCCCGTACAACTGGTTTCTCCAGTTTTATAATGTCAGAATTCTTTTGTTTATAGAAAAAAAAAATAACAGGCATAATTTCCACCAAGGGAGGAGACGGGTCATTCCCTCTCAGCGACACATAAAAATGAATAGAAACTCATCATTCTGGAGCATGTCAGAAAAGGAAAGATGGACAGGATTGTTTTCCCAAGGCTCCTCTCTAGCCATCGAGTAGATGGATTGATAAATGAACTAGTCTTATTCTGATTGTAGGGAACCTAGCAATTCCATTACTTTTTGGAATGTAAACGCCTTTGTCAGCCAGAGGAGTCCATGGTACATCATTCTAATTATTCCCCAAAATAACTCCCTCGAGAATATTAAGTAAATAAAGATAGTTTCATAGGGATTTTAAAAAATAAAATATGCACATTTGGTAGAGCTGTACTTTCCTATCTATGTTTCTTTGCTAATGCTTTACCTTACACCTAGAATCACACACACACACACACACACACACACACACACACACACACACACACACACATCCCTACCCTATTTGGATTGCAATCTGTCTTAAAAAAAAAAAACGGATAAATAAAAGATATTCAACCCGAAGCCACCTTCTCAATGAAGTATTTGTTGATTCCTATTGTAGTGAACGATCTTTCCTTTTGAATCTCATATAACAATTTGGCTATAGCTCTCTAGTCCACTTTGCATGTATATAATGTTATATATTATCATTATCTCTATTGTATCTCATCCCCATATCACTTATAAAAAAAACAACTGTAAGTTCTCTGGGGGCAAAGACTGTTTCTTTAACTAGAAATTATTTTCCCTAGTGCCTAGCAAGACATTCAACTGAATTCAGCTACTCATAATAATAATAATTATAATAGCAGTTCACATTCATATAATACAACATGCTTATATATACATGTGTTTATACAATGTTATTTGAGAAGCATTAAAGTGCTCACTTATTATTTTATCCCCATGCCCCCACCTCAGAGGGGGGACTTAGCACAAGATATGCACGGCACACAGTAGATGCTTAACAATACTTGCAGAATGAATGAATAAATGAAATTAATGAATGGATATTATCTCTAAAAGTCTTGTCTGACTCAACCCTTCAGGGGCTGTTGTTTTATACTCCATGAAGCAGGATGTGGGAGTTCACTATCTCTCCCCCATTTCTACTGCATGGAGCAGATTAGATTCCCAAACTAATAACCACAAATATCGCAGAACATAAATAACAGCCAAAGAGCGGAGAGCCTGACAACCCCTCCCTGAAGGAGATGGGGAGAAAGTCAGCAGGACTATTTACTGCATAGCAGGCAGTCTAAAGAACAAGTAGAAGGGAGGGTTACAGGGTTTCAAGAACAAGCAGCAGCCACAACAACAACAATCGTGTCTTAAAACCAGTTTAGTTACTTCTAGATACTCTCCCCGGAGGTCTCCAGGCCATAGGATCCTGTGATTCAGAACTGATGGTGACCCTGGAGAATACATGGTCCACCCCACCCCTTCTCATTTTGCATAGAGAAAAATTGAGGGGAAGTGACTTGCCCAAGGTTATGACTAATAAGCAGCAGATCCAGGACTTGAATCCAGGTCCCACTGGAATTTTAGGTGGTGTAAAGATCTCACCTTTTTAAGTTTTCCAAAGATAAAGATGATTTTGATTCTGTTTAATTGCCTAACCAAGGGAATTCTCTTCTGAGTCTTCACAAAGCCATCCATTTTAAAATATTGTTTTGTGTGAATTTATCAATCTCTAGAACAAATTTGATCAAATTTGTATCTTGATCTACCTTCTTTGAAACAACATAGCAATCAAGAAATGTAGAGACAGAGAAAGATGGGAGGGAAGGAGGCAGATAAGATAGACAAGATATAAATAGACAAGATATAGACAGATGACAGATAAAATATAGATAAACAGAGAGAGAAAGAGAGAGAATTAATAAGAAAAGAAACTAAGATAGACAAGATATAGACAGATAAGATATAGATAGACATGGAGAAAGAGAAGGTATAGACAGAGAAATATAGATAGATAAGATAGACAAGATATAGATAGATAAATAAGATATAGACAGAAAGATAGACAGATAAACAGACAGACAAGATATTGATAGACATAGAGAAAAAAGATAGACAAGCAATAGATAGACATAGAGATAGACAAGATATACTTAGAAAGATAGATAAGACAGACAGACAAGATATAGATAAAGACAGACAAGATATTGATTGACAAATCTCTTGATATATAGATAGATAGATAGATAGATAGATAGATAGATAGATAGATAGATATGTAGGTAGATACATGGATAGACAGACAGACAGATAGATAGATAGATAGTGCTCAGTATGTGCCAGGCAATGTGTTTGGAATATAATAGTTGATAGAATTTCATAGAATGTTTGAGGGAGAAGAAAGCTTAGAGATCATTGAGTCCAATCCCTTCACTTTACTGATGAGGGAAGTGAAGCTCTAAAGGTTGCAGTGACCACCCTAAGGCCAAACAGGTAGTTAACGACAAAGTGAATTCCTGGCCCCTAAATCCTGGCTGTAAATGGGGTAAAAGTGGCACAATGGCAATGTTGGGGAAACACATGGGGGATGGGGGCACGAAAGACCAGGGGATGGAGGGAAAGGTGCCTTGGCCTCAGGATGAATAGCCTTAAACAGTTGTAGGCAAAAAACACCTGGGGCTGGTTCCAAAACCAAAGCCTTGCCTTACACTAAAGGACGGAATCCAGAAATCTCTGCAGGATGTCAGGAACTAATTCCAAAAATAAAAACAGCCAAAGCCATAGGATTCTATGTCTCTAGATTAGGAAGGAATCTTCTAGAGTCTTCATAGAAATGCAGAAACTGAGGTCCAGAAAAGTGAATTTACTTTCCCAAGGTCACATACTTAGGAGAGAGTTGAATCAGCATTCAAACCCAAGTCTTCTGGCTCTCAAGCTGGGGAACTTTCCACCCCACCCTGCCTCTGAGGAAGAGTGCAGACAGCTGGAGAATACCATGGAGGAGCTGAAGAGAGAGCACCAAGTGTTGGTGATTAGCAGTTTCTCTCACTCAACAAATTGTGGAAGACATAGTCCTCTCATAGAGGCACCAGGCTAGCTATGATCCCCTGAGACCTTATGGTTGTGGGCCCAAACTCCTTAGATTAGAATTCGTGTCTCCAATTGCTCGTTCCCATATATTCCCTTCCCTTCCTTTTAATTAACTGGATTCATTCAACAAATAGTTTTTAAGTGCTTACTATGTTCCAGGGACTATAAGGCAAACGACACAAACAAAAATGAGACCTGCCCTCAAGGAGCTTACTTTCTATTGGGATGGAGATGAATGCATATATGTTTAGAGTATGCATATATGTTTAGAGTACCCAGGTAAATAAATACAAGATATAGTGGGTGTCTGCAATGCAATTCATCTCTGTGGGGTCCAAAGAGGTACCCATGGTTTTTATAGATGAAATTAAGCCAGAAAGATATTGGAAGAAAGCTTGCCTGTGTGCAGAGTTGCACGAGGGTTCAAGGAATGAGACAAGATTGCGTATACCAGTGCATAGTTTGGCCCTACCCCCTCTACTCTTTTTTAAATTATGTTTTTGTTGGTTGTTTGGTTGGATTTTTGCTTTGTTTTTGAGGGACAGCTTGACATTTGGTCCAGGAACCCCATGGAATTGCATGAAATGGAAAAAAGGAAATCTGCTAGTGGACCAAATAGCCAATGGTGGACTTGCTGTCACCACAAAGCAGATGCAGGACAAGCTGGTGAAGGAAAAGCTGAAACAGATTTTGAAGAACTGGTCCTCAGAGGTGGCAATCTCATGTTGCAGACAAACGCAAGTCATCGTGTTGATAAGAAAGGACAAAGAATAGAGGTAGAAAAGGGATAGCACCAGACTGAATCAGCAAAGAGCTATGCAAGCTAAGGCTTTGGGAGGGGGAGAAAGTAAGAGTAAGCTGGGTGCCTTCTAGAGGACAATGGAGATACTGCAAATTTTGTGGAAGTCCATTAAGGCATTCTGCACACACTGATTAAAATCATTTGGCTAGTGGCTTAAGTATAGCACTTTCTGGTAGCCAGATTATATATAATTTTCCCTTGGTGATTAGTTAATTATGTGACAACTTGGTTTTCTGTACATTTTTAGAGAGTAGGGCACAAGCCAGTGTCACCTGGGATGCACACCTAATCTCCACCATTATCACACATACAAAAAGAAATGTGGAAGGAAGGAGCACAAAGGGTCTGGCATAGGAGGTGATACTTAGGTGAAGGTTTAAAGAAAGATAGAGAGTCTAAGAGTCAGAGAGGAGGAGGGAGTTCATTCTAGGAATGAGGGACAGTCTCTACAAAGGTTCAGAGATGGGGGATGATAAACTGTGTATGGAGAACAGGAAATAAATTAGTCTGGCTGGAAAATAAGAGTATGTGAAGGAGATTATCATGCAATAAAATAAGCCTATCTATTATCATGCAATAAAATAGAAAACACCCTACAAAACAGTATAAAGGTCTGAGTTGCATAAGATCTTGGATTTCTGAGACTTCTAGAATTTAGTATGCAAAGTCACCTTAGAGATCACCTAGGCTAACCTCCTCATTTGTTAAATGAAGAAAACAAGATCTCCAAACCCTATAGCTTCTATTATTTTTCCAGGTTCCACAGGGCAAAAAGAATTCAAACTCAGTAAACTAAGGTGATTTCTGTTGATTCAGAAACCCACTAAAAAAAAAACAAACATCCGATTGTTTTGTTTAAAAAAATAATTTCATAATCTTTAGAACTAGAAGGAATAGGGAGCCAAGATAGTAGAGTACAGGCCAGAACCCAACTGAATTCTCCTAATATTACCTCCCAAAGATCTTTAAAATAATGTCTCAAATAAAAATTTAGAGCAATGTAGACAAAAAAAGTCAGGGGGGAACATTTTTTTTTTCAGAATAAGACAACTTAGGTGATCTGCAGTAGAGATCTGTAACAATGGAGTGGGTATAGACCCATAGTGAAGCAGGAGCACCAGTGGTGAGCTTTGGAGGCCATCACAAAAGCAGCAGTTTCAGACACACTCAGTCCAGAGACAATAAGAGGATAAAACAAATGGTCAGAAAGAGATTACAAGGGACCTTTTCCTGGCACTGTGTGCAGCTGTTGCTGATTGACATCTTTATTACCCATAAGCAGTTCTGGGTCACAGTTCTAGGTGGAAAGGAGTGCTCAAGATGAGTCAAAAAAGGAATAAGGACCATGGTCACAGATCCAAGGCCAAGAATAGTGGTAACACTTGCAGCTTCAAAAAAAGCAGAGGACATAGTTATAGTTCCATAGTTCTGAGAGGAGTGTTAGCACTTGTATCTGCAGGATAACAGGAGCACTTTCTGGGTAAACCAGAGTATAGACCAAGAGAGCAGTGACTATACTTCTTCTAGGATAACACACCTTGGAAACACTGAAAACTTGCAGATCCCCAGAACTAGCAGCAGCCAAAAAAAAAAAAAAAAAGCCTGAAGCTTGGGACAGTGCTCCCTAATCCCCAGGACACCCACTTTAACATAAAATCCAAAGTGAAGAAACAGTCTGAGAAAATGAGCAAACAATTAACAAAAAAGAACTTGACCAAAAAAAAAAATTATTACAGTGACATGAACCAAGAAGAAGGTTTTCACAATGTGAAAACAGCTATAAACAAAGCCTCAAAGAAAAATGTTAATTGGACCCAAGGCCAGCAAGAATTCCTGGAAGCGTTAAAGAAAGAGATAAGAGGGGCACAGATCAAATTGGGAAAAGAAATGAGAGCAATGAAAGAAAATTATGAAAAGAAAATTAACAGTTTGGTAAAAAGGCACTGAAGGAAGAAAAAAAACCCTTTAAATCAGAAAAGGTTAAATGGAAAAAGAGGCACAAAAATTCACTGAAGAAAATAACTCCTTAAAATGCAGAATTGGCCAAATGGAAAAAGAAGTACAGAAGCTCACTCAAGAAAATAAGTCCTTAAAAATTAGAATTAAGGAAGTAGAAGCTAATCACTCCATGAGACATTAAGAAAAAAAATTGAAGAAAATGTGAATAATCTCATTGGAAAAACAGCTAACCTAGAAATTATAGCAAGGAGAGATAATTTAAGAATTATTGGACTACCCAAAAACATTAAAAAAAGAGTCTAGACATCATCTTTCAAAAAATCTTCAAGGAAAACTGCCCTGAAATCTTAGATGCAGAAAGTAAAGTAAAAATTGAAAGAATTAGCTGATCACTTCCTGAAAGAGATCCCCAAATGAAAACTCACAAGGATGTTATAGCCAAATTCCAGAGTGCCCTGGTCAAGGAGGAAATTTTACAAGCAGCCAGAAAGAAACAATTCAGATATCACAGAGATACAGTCAAGATCACACAGATTTAGTAGCTCCCATGTTAAAGGAACAGAAGGCTTAGGATGACATTCCAGAAGGCAAAAGAGCTAGGATTACAACCAAGAATTGCCTAACAAGCAAAACTGAATGTAATTCTTAGAGGAAAAATGAACATTTAATGAAAAATAGTACTTCCAAGAATTCCTGGTGAAAAAGACCAGAGCTGAATAGAAATTTTTGAACTTCAAACAGAAGCAAAAGAAGCATAAAAAGGTAAACATGAAAGAGTAATTAATTATACAGTATTAAATAAAGTTAAACTGTTTATATTCCTATATTGGGAATGTAATACATTTAAGTCCTAAGAACTTCATCATTATTAAAGCAGTTAGAAGGAGTCTACATAGACAGAAGGCATGGGTGTAAGTCAGTTATGTTGGGATAATATGCCCAAAATGTAGGGATGAGAAAGACGGATGCCCTAGTTAACAGGGAGAAGGAAGAGGTAGTATGGGGAAATTTTCTCACATAAGAGAGGTATGCAAGAAAGAGATTTTATAGTACAGGGGAAAACAGGGTTTGGGTGGACAATGTTTGAACCTCACTGTCACTGGAATTGGTTCAAAGAGGGAAGAATATATATATATATACACACACTCATCTGGGTATAGAAATCTATCTTAGGGTGGCTAGGTCACACAGTGAATAGACCACCAGCTCTGGAGTCAGGAAGATCTGAGTTCAAATCTGGCCTCTGACATGTAACACTTACTAGCCCTGTGACCTTGGGCAAGTCACTTAACCCTACTTGCCCTGCCTTCTCTCCAAAAAAAAAAAAAAGAAATCTATCTTACCCAGTAGGGAAATAGGAGGGGAAGGGTATAAGAAGTATTGATTAGAAAAAGCCAAATTAGAGGGGTGGAGCCAAGATGGTGGAGTAGAAACAGCACTTCTGAGGTGCTCTGCCCCACACTACTTCCAAATTATATAAAAGGGGACTCTGAACAGCTTCTGGAACCCCAGCACCCATAGAACAACACAGAGAGGCTAACCTTCCGCTGAGGACAGCCTAGCAGCCCTGCAGGGAGGGCCGGCACAGCACTCTGGGAGCCGACAGCCCAGTGGTCGTAGAGCCGAGCCCAGGTCCGCTTGAGCCTTGGTTTTAGCCCCAGGGAGGCCAGGCCATCAGCCAGTTGGAGGGATCCCAGAACACCAGCAGCTGTGGTGATTCCAGAATTATCAACACAGACATACCTAGGACAAAGTAAAAGGTTAGTGCCCTATGGACTTTGGGACCAGTATTTGGGGAATGCATCATCTTCCTCCCCTGGGGGCTAGAAACTGCTGAGGAGCCACTCACCATTTTGCAGCTTCAGTGGCAGCATCAGCTCCTGGCCTGCAAACTGTAGGGAGATCCAGCAAACAGTCTTGGAGGTTAATCGCTCTTGCTTTAAGCTGCTTGTATCTGCATTGTGATCTGGGGGGAGGTCTGGGGTGGGCATCCAACTTGCCAGACCCGGAAGTTGTGAAGACCCCAACGTTCAGGACGGAAGCTCCCCTGTCTGGTGGCAGAGTCCTACTGTGGCAACAAGCCAAAAAGTCAAGTATTTAAGTGGCAACATGCCTTGGCAAAGGAAACAAAATAAACAGAAAAATGCAACATTAGACTCCTATTTTGGGGGCAAAGAGGATCAAAGCAGGGAACAGTCAGAGGACTGTGAGGTCAGAAATCCTGTTCCAAAAGTGCCAAAGGAAAACATGAGTGGGTTACAGGCCATAGAGGATCTTAAGAAGGACTTTAAAAATCAAATAAGAGAAGTGGAGGAAAAATTGGGAAGAGAAATGAGAAGGATGCAGGAAAAGTATAAAATGAGAGTCAACAGCCTGACTGAGGAAAATAACACTCTAAAAAATAGACTAACTCAAATGGCAAAGGAGGCCCAAAAGGGCAATGAGGAGAAAAAAAAGTCAAATTAAAAAAAAAACCTTTGAGGTACCACCAGACACCAGTCAGAAACACTGGAGGGAGTGAGGGAAAATAGATATAGTAATGAATTATTGGTGGAGTAGTAAATTGGTCCCACCATTCTAGAGAATAATATGGAGCCCAAATGGGATACAAAACTGCACATACCCTTTGGATTCTGCAGTACCACTACTAACACTGTACTCCTACTTTTTGATCTAATGATATTGACCTTCTTGCTATTCCTCACATAAAATACACTGACTGCATTTTCTCTGACTGACCTTAGTCTCTGGAATGCTTGATCTCCTACCTTCCTTAACTTCCTTCAAATCTCAGCTAAAATCCCATCTTTTCACCAGAAGGTTTTCCTGATCCCACTTAATTCTACTGCCTCCTTCCATTGGATATTTCTAATTTATCTTCTATATAACTTGTCAGTACAAAGTTGTTCACATGCTGTCTCCCCCATGTGAATTCCTTAAGAGTAGAAACTGTCTTTTGCCATTTTTCTGTGTCCCCCATACTTAGCACATGGTAGGAGCTTAATAAATTTGTATTGACTGACTGAACCTACACCTTGTGTTCTCTTTCCTCTGTTGCTGGACATTTGAGCAATCTGAATCTAAAATTTTGCAAACAACATAGGATTCAGTGAGAAGGAGCCCAGGGATTATCTAATTTAATCAGACTCCCTTATTTTACAGGTGAGGCATCTAAAGCCTAATCCTAATCTGAATAGGCTAAATTACATTGCTCAAATTCACATAGATTGACTGTAACAAAGCAAGGGTTATAACCCAGCTGTTTTGACTTTTTTTTACTTAACCACACCAGGCTACATCTTGTCATTTGGTCCAGCCACCTATGATTTAATGAAAATAAGAAGCAAGTAAGAGAGGCCACGTTTCCTAACACAGAGCCCAATATGCTAGACTGCTTCCCTTATAAAACTTCTATAAAGTGGGTATAAATATATCATGTGCATTGATCATCCAAGGGGCTCCAGGGTACTCTAAAGTATATATACAGCCCATAGAAAGCATAACTCTTCTGGATCATAAATTCAAACTAAAACTAATATGCTTCTATCACAATCACTAAACATTTAATTAACAGTAACTTTGCCACTGCCTTAGAAATTAGAAAGGCTTTCATAAAATGATTTGGATGGCCCAGGACTCCTAAAAACCTTGTCTGGGGTAAGTTTGTACTAACACCTTATTTTCTGTCAATAACCTGCTTCATTTTTCTCCCCTGAATTTGACCTTTGTAAACACATTCAAATATAAGGCGGCTTCTAAGTTTCCTTCTAATTCTATTTTAAAAAATACACTATTTGTTTATTTTAAACATTCTTTGAATGTAAAGAGTAAGGTGTAAGAAGTCTGGAACAATATATTTAGAGTAAGAAGCAACCTTAGGAGTAATCCAATTGATTTTGCAGATGAGAAAAAAGGCCCATAAAGATAATGAGGGAGGGGCAGCTAGGTGGCACAGTGAATACAGCACTGGCCCTGGAGTCAGGAGAACTTGAGTTCAAACCCAGCCTCAGACACTTAACACAAAAACTAGCTGTGTGACCTTGGGCAAGTCATTTAACCCCAACTGCCCTCCAAAAAGAAAAAAAAAGATAACAAAGGAGCAAATGTCTGAACCAGAATTCAAATCCAGATCCTTTGACCCCAAATCCAGTATTCTCTCTATTATGCCATTCTTCACATTCAGGCACAGAGGCATATGGAATATAGGGAAGAAGAGAAATGTAGTGGACTGCGAGATCTAGAGGGCTTTGAATGTTAGACAAAGAAATCTGGAATTTACTTAGTGGATAATAGGGAGTTACTGAAGATTAGTGAGCAGAGGAGTGACACACCTAGAAATGTGAATTTGATGGATTGCTTTGCCCCATCTTGAAAGCTACCTTGGAGTGGAAAGAAAGTGGAGCCTGAAAGGGGGCTGTCAAAATAGTCCAAATGGGTAATATGGAGGATCAAGTAGGTGATAATGAAGGTGGTGGTAGGGGGAAGAGATTTTGAAAGGGATTTCTAGATATGTGGCTCCATTCAACTCTATTGGATATAGAAAGATGAAAAACATTGCAGTCATTGCCCTCAAGGAGTCTAGTGGAGGATATACAAATATAAACAGGTAGGATAGAAGGTAGAATCTAATAAGAGAAAGGGGAGGGTCAGGATATGAGACTTTGAGGAGGGAAGCATTTCTTTCATCTGGTGATGTCCCAAAGCACCTCATTAAAGTGGGTTGTCTTTAGATCTGGGTGGAAGGAGTAGTAGGGTAAAATGGAAATCTCTTAGATATCAGATTAGAAGATCCTGCTTTAAAACCCTGACTCAATTATTTGCTACCTATTTGACCTTTTTTTTTTTTGGAGGGCAGTTGGATTAAGTGACTTGCCTAAGGCCACACGGGCTAGTTTTTGTGTTAAGTGTCTGAGGCCAGATTTGAACTCAGGTCCTCCTGACTCCAGGGCGCTACCCAGCCACCCCCATTTGACCTTTTTTGTTGGTCATGTTGTCATTGTTCAGTTGTTTTTTAGTTGTATGTATCTGATTCTTCATGATTCCATTTGGATTTTCTTGACAAAAATACTGTAGCAATTTGCCATTTATTCTCCAATTCACTTCATAGATGAAGAAACTCAGGTAAGCAAAGTAAGCGGCTTTCCCAGGGTCATACAGTTAGTAAGTCTATAAAGCTGGATTTGAATTCAGAAAAATGAATCTTCCTGATTCAGTACTCGATCCACTAGCTGCCCATTATCTCTCTGGATCCCAGTTTCCTCACCTGTAAATTTAGGGGATTGGATTAGCTACTGTCTAAAGTCCTTATCAGCTGTCATCCTAAAACTGGTCAAACACCATAAGCTCTGTCATTTTTACCTGGCTCCAGGTGAAATCTGTGAGGTCTCTGGGGGTTACATAGATTGATTTCACAGGGCTCCTAAATTCAGGAAACTGAGGTTATTTTTATTGACTAGAATTCCCAGTAAGAAGAAGCTACTCCACTCCTTTGATTAAAAAAAAAATGTTTTTGATTTCATATTTCATAGTCTTTAGAGCTAGAAGGGACCTCAGAAGTCATCTTATATTTGAATGTGTAAGACATCCTCTTGGAATTTATGGATGCAATAAAGAAAGCCAGTGCTTCAAAACCAACTCAAGGCCATCCACTAATGGGCAGTCACTACTCCATTTCATAAGAATATTCAGTCAACAAACCTTGATTGTATGATTACCATGTGCAAATACTTTGCTAAATAGTAGAAACACAAAAAAGGGCAAAAACATGGTCCCTGCCCTCCAAGGGCTCACACTCCAACACTAGAGAAAATATAAGATATAGAGAGTGAAAATGGAGGGTGATTTCAGGAGAAGACACTAGTAGTGGGTGAGATTAGGAAAGGCTTCCTGCAGAAGGAAGGATTTGAGCAAGGTCTTGGGGTAAGCACAGAATGGAAGTGAGAACAGAGAACATTCTAGGGGATCAGAGAACCAAAGAGCATACAGTAAGGCAATGAAGTGCCATGTTTGAGGAGCAGAGAGAAGGCCAGTGGCATTAACCATTAAGGACATGGAAGGGAGAAAAGTACAAGAAGGCTGGAAACCTACAAGGGGGTAAGAGTGTGAGGGTCTTTAAGTTCCAAACAAAGGATTTTATATGTGATCCTGGAGATAACGGGGAACCACTGCAGTTTACTTTTCTAACAGGTCCTATGGTAAAGTTTACAATGTGTTGAATAATTTATTCATTCAAAAAAGTCTTCTGCTGCCTGTAATAAGCTAACAGTACTAGGAGATTTGAGGATCAAGAAGATCAATAAGATATATTCCAACTTGTTTCAAGCCTGTAGTCTAGTAGAGGACAAAAGACACACAGGCATACAGGCAAAGTTAAATATCAACAGAGAATTTAATTTCTGTTAATTCTATACACTTGCATAACATTCCCATGCATTTTATACTTGAGTTTCACACCAGCCCTGAGAGGTAGCTATAGGGTAGGTGTAAGCATTCCTACAGGAGAGGAAACTGAGACACAGAAAGTTATGTGGCTTTTTTGAGGTCATGCAGCTGTTGAGGAAGTAGAAATGGAGATAGAATCCAAGTCTTCCAGAATTAAGTCCAGGGCTCAACTTTACCCTGCTGTCTCCAGATTGAAGCTACAATATAAAAGGCTTTACAAGTCAGGTTAAGGATGGATTGAGAGGGATGGAAAAGAAGACTTTGTCTTTCCCCCAGATCCCTGTACTCCTCAGGCTGGTGCCTCAAGCTTTCCTGGATGTACAAATGCACAAAAGTCTAGCTCATTGGATGATAAACTTAGTGCTGAAAGGGCCCTTAGGAGCCACTGAGTCCAAGTGAATCTGTTCGTTCCCCCTCGCTACTCCAGCCCAGCAGGCTCTGGATGCTCTCTCACTAACACAAAGAGCATAACAAATTCCCCAACCCTGCCAAAAATCATTGAGAGAATGATCTACCCTGGCCCAAAGGAGGTCATTCACAGCTGCCCCACACTGGGCAAGCAGGAAGCTTCCGGCAGCTGCTCCAACAGACTAACACATTAAAGTTCCACCAAAACAGAGCCCCACGTGGAAAGTTGAGAAATGGGCATTTTAAGTTGGATATTTTTTTTTCCATAAAAACAAACTAGGACCAAGATAGATGGAAAATCTGGCACCAAAAAAAAAAAACCTGCCAAGCATAAATAAAGTCTGATGATAAAGGGAAAGTGCAGCTATGAATATTTAAAAAGAAACTGCTGGAGGTGTCATAGTAGGAGAGATTTTGAAAGCTGCCAGGCTCTGCTGCTTTCATGATGTATACTCCATTTGGGTAGTATCCCTACAAGCCTACATACACAGTCAGGTGTAGAGAAAATATTCCAGTGGTCATCAGAAGCACTGGGATTGGCCATCAAATTAACTCCTACCTTCAAGCAAGTCACATCCTCTCTCTTGACATAAGTTTTCTCATCTGTAAAATGAAGGATCCCATTAGATAATCTCTGACCTTAGAATGATGGAAAGAATGCCAGGATGAAGAGACCAAGGTTTAAATCCTTGCAAAACATTCTAGAATGCAAGACTAGGGTTCAGGAGAGACCCTGGGGCTGGATAGATAGCCCTGGGAGCTGCTGCACAGGAATGATTTTTGAACTCATGGGAGCTGGTGAGGTAATAGATTTGGAACTACAAGGAGGGACTTCAGGGATCTTTTAGCTCAACTCATTCATTATGGGGACAGCTAGATGGCACCGTGGCTAGACCACTGGGCTTAGAATCAGGAAGACTCATCTTTCCAAGTTCAGATCTGACCTCAGTCATTTACTAGCTATGTGACCCTGAGTGAGTCACTTAACTATTAGCCTCAGCTTTCTCATCTGTAAAATGAACTAGAGATGGAACTAACAAAGCATTCTAGTATCTTTGCCAAGAAATCCCAAATGGGGTGACAGAGAATCAGACAGGACTCAAATGATTCAACAACAATAAATTCATTATATAGAATAGGAGAGAGTTGCTTTACAGAGGTCCTTGACAGAAGCAGAAAGAAAAAGTGACTTGTTCAAGGTCATCAGCTAGTCTGTGGCAGAACAGATGGTTTTGCTTATCAAATTGGCAGATGACACAAAGCTGGGAGGGATAGATAATACAGTGGGCGAGAGTACAGAGATTCAAAAGGAGCTTGACAGGATAGAAGAGTGGGCCAAATCTAAGTGGAAATTTAATAAGGATAAGTGTAAAATCTTACAGAGGTTAAAAAAATCCCCTTCTGATGTATAAAATGGGCAAGGGAGAGGGATGCATGGTTAAAGAACAGTTCGTTTTTAAAGGAGTTTGAGGACTTTGGGGACTGTAGGTTGAATAGGAAGAAACAAGGAGAAATCAGCAGTTATCAAGCTCAAATTATGTACCAGGCACTGTACTAAGCATTTTGCAAATATTATCTCATTTGGTCCTCACAACAATCCTGTGAGGTAACCACTATTATTATCACCACTTTACATATGAGGAAACTGAGGCAGACCTAGGATCACACAACTAGTCTCTGAGCCTGATTTTGAGCTCAGATCTTCCTGACTCCATGTTCAGTGATCTATTAATTGAGTCAAATAAAATTAAAAACTCATGCAATTGGTTGCATTCAGAAAAGTATAGTAACCAATGATAAGGAAATGATTGCACTTTGCCCTGGTCAGACTACTTATGAGGTATTGTGGTCACTTTTGCATACCATATTTTAGGAAGGGCATTGAAAACATAGAAAAAATGTTCAAAGGCAGGAACCCCAGATGGAGAAGGTCCTTGCTTGAAAGAACTGCAAAGGTTTAATGTGGAGAGGAATAACCAATGAGGTTAGCTGTGATCTGAAATAAAGGTTAGTCATAGTCTGGAGGTGGTGTAGTGAACTTGAATTCAAATCTAGCCCCAGATACTTCCTCACAATGTGACCGTGGGCAAGTCACTTAGCTCTGTTTGCCTCAGTTTCTCAAGATTTGGCCATAACAGAAATGATTCAACAACACATGCTCTTTTTGGCCTCATGAGGCTGAGGTTGGAAAAATGGGCTGATTCTACAGAGGGGAAGAGCTTTTCCATTTGAGGAAAAGCTTCCTAACAAGTAAAGCTCTCCAAATGTGAAACACTGCCCCAGGAGGCTAAGGGTTACCCTCATTGGAGTTACTTGAGCAAAAGCTGGATGACCATATACATATATTAAGAGGATTCCCTTTTTTGGTATGTGTTGGACCAGATGGTCACTAAGGTCCATTTCAAGTTCAGCAACTATATGATTCTGGGAAATCAGAGGAAGCACTATCCAACAATTAGACCTGTTCGCCTCTGTTTCCTCATCTGTAAAATGAGTTGGAAACGGAAATGGCAAACCACTCCAGCATCTCTGCCAAGGAAACCCCATATGAGGTCATGAAGACATGACTGAAACAAGATGGCATCAGCTGCTACACAATGTAATGAACTTCTCATCATTGGATGTGTTCAGGCAGAGGATCAATGACCACGCAGAAGCTGTGTTTGGTGGGAGCTTGGGGCAAATGAACTCTAAGGCCCCTTCCAACACTGATGTTAAAATTAAACAATTCGACTTGTTGCTTTTACTCAGGGCCTTTGCTCTGAAACATTTATCTGCTGGCATCAATAGGGTTATAGAGAGCTGCTATGGTGATTCAGAAGAAAATGCTCTGTTCACATTTTCTGTAAGATCTGCTTCCCAATTAAAGCCAGTGTTAACTTTTGCTCTGTGAGAAGAGAAGAAAAAGACATGGATGGGATGCTTACTTACCCTAATGAGTGAGCTCCCTGCTCTGAATTAATCCAAAACCAGACGCCCGCCCGAACCAGTATTCACTGAGGCAGGGTGAGCGTGTGGACTAATTTAAGTGGAATAAAAACATATTTTTACATGCTGCCCTGACACCAAGACAGGCATTTTTTCCCCGCAAAACAAGTCCAATAATTGTATTGAGCTTATGCGGCATTTTCTAGCCAGGAAAGGATTTTCCAACATTTTTAACTCTTTTCTGGGCTGCTTTATTTAAAGAAAGCACAATAATATAGAGTCAGAAAACATGGATATGAACCCCAACTCTGCCACTTACCAATCAGGTAATTTGGGGCAAGTCCCTTCCTTTGAGTTTCAGTATCTTCATCTGTCAAACAAGGGGACTGAAATATACTATCTGTGGGGAGGCTAGGTGGCACAGTGAATAAAGTGCTGGCCCTAGAGTCAGGAGCACCTGAGTTCAAATCCGCCCTCAGACACTTAACAGAAAAACTAGCCATGTGATGTTGAGCAAGTCACTTAACCCCAATTGCCCTACCTTACCCCTCCAAAAAAAAAAGAAGAAGAAATATGCTATTTGTGAGGTCTCTTACAATCTAACATTTCATGTTGTATGCCCCAAGGTTCCTTCAGATCCTATTACTCTATCATCCTATTTGCTCTGAAAGTTCTTCTGTCTTGGGACAGTGTCTGAACCCTGAGTCCAATGGAATGGGAATGGCGGGGAGGGAAGGGCATTGTTCTTGAATTTGTCTGGAGCATCAATCAGGGTTTTTTTTCCTAGTTCTCCTGCCTGAATCTTCAACTGTCAAACATTAACTCTCCTTTAAACCTTGCCCAGAGATGAACCCCAGATCAGTAAGACAGTGGTAAATAAGCAGAATGAAATAAGAGCTGCCACCACCACCCCTAATTCCCTCACTCCATAAACATCACAGCACAGAGAACTTACAATTCAGAAAGGCTAGGGCTCTGGCACATCTAGTAGCCCAGAGGTCAGTTGTTTCTAATAACCACCTCTAAGGAAGAGACTGAAAACAGTACATTAAATACTGTCAGTGATGCTGGTGATCTGGAAAGACTGGCTCCTCTGTTGTGGGAGAAAGTTCTCTCTGGGACAAAAATGAAATTATAAGATTCCCAAAGGCTTCAATTTCAAGAAGATCGATATTCATAATACCCAGGGACATAGAAATTCAATCCTTCATTTTAAATTTATTTTTCTGTAGTGACTAGGTATTTATTTTTTCTCCTTCCTACTTCCCACTCCCCCATTCCATGAAAGAGAGGGAAAAGGAAAGGAGAGGAGAGGAGAGGAGAAGAGAGGAAAGAGAAAAGAGGAAAAGGAAAAGAGAAAGGGAAAGGGAAGAGAAGGGAAAGAAAGGAAAGGGAAGGAAAGGGAGGAATGAGGGAGTAAGGGAGGAAGTAAGAAGGGAGTGAAAAAAGGAAGGGAGGAAAGGAAAAATTCTTGTAAATCCTTATATTGTAAATACACACAAAAAAGTCCTTCATAGATCCTATTAAAATTCATATCTAATTCTGCATTTTAAATTCCTCATCTCTGTGTCAGAAATTGGACACTGCATTTCATCATATGTCCTCTGGAATCATGGCTGGTTACTAGTCCAGTTAAAGGTGCCTCTTAGTTCCCAGTTCTTTGTCACCACAAAAAGAGCTGTTATAAACATTTTTGTACGTATGGATCCTTTCCCTCTTTGATCTCTTTGGGGATATAAACATACTATTGGCATCATTGGGTCAAATAGTTCACACAGTTTAATTATTTGGGGGGAAAGCAATTTCCAAATTGCTTTCCATAAAGGATGGACCAATCCATAGCTCCACCAATAATGTATTTATGTATCCATTTCCCCACAATCCCTCCAACTAATTTGATGGGAGTGAGGTAGAAGCTCAAAGTTGCTTCATTTGGCTTTTTTCTTATTAGTGACTTGGAAAATTTTTTAAAATAGTGATAAATTGGATCTTTTTTTCTATTAAAACTATCTCTTCATATCCTTTCACTAATCATCTATCAGGGAATAACATCTGTTTTTCTAAATTTGAATCAGCTCCCTATATATCTTGAACATGAGGCCTTTATCAGAGAAACCTGCTACAAAGATTTCTCCCTTTTCTGCATCCAGAGAAAGAATTACAGAGCCTGAATGCAAATCAAAACAAACTATTTGCTCTCTCTTTTCTATTTTGTTATGTTTCTTCTTTCTCATGGTTCATTTGGTTATAATTCTTCTTTACAACATGACTAAAGTGAAAATATGTTTAATGTGAAGGTATATGTAGAACCTATATTGGATTGCATGCTCTCTTGGGGGGAAGGGGGAGGAGAGGGAAGGGAAGAAAATTTGGAACTCTTTAAAAACTTGTGGAACTGAATGTTATAAACTAAAACTAAATGCCTGTTACCTGTCATTTTAATGACATTAGTTTTGTTTGTGCAGAACCTTTTCAATTTTATGTAATCAAAATTATCTATTTTATCTACATCTGGTAGATCTCAAATATAATTTCTTCTTTGTTCCTTTGTAAGTCTTGAAATACAATATGAATCTTATCTGTTATGATTAAAAACTGGGGGACTTGAACAAGTCACTTCTCTTTAGACATGTTTTGGTGTGGTTTTTTTTTTTTTCTTGGCTAAAAAATACAGGGCTTAGCTTAGCTTATCATTGAGGTCTCTTCTAGTTCTGAGGGTCTGTGTTTCTCTGATTCAGTGAGCCACCTTGCAAGAAAGGGTGGTCAGACCCTTCCTTCTTTCTCTCCTCCTCCTTCTCCTGATTTTCTTCCTACTGCCTTTCTCCTTCTCCTCCACTTCTCTGATCTGGCTACTAATGCCTAATGAGCCTACACACCGATGGCACACCAAACTCACTGTAACAGGTATTTTGAGCTAAGCAGCAACAGGGCAGGATTAAAAAACTTGCTTCACAATTTCGATTTCATGCCACTTCCTCAGAGATGACATATAGTTTCTATTTAAATGTTCTATCACCTGAAACTCAAAAGGGTCAAAATCCAATTCCTCTGCTTGCCCTCAGGTCAGCTCTCCTGACTTTCCTATTTCTATTGATGTCATCACTATCTTCCCAGATACCAAACTATTCAAAACTATTTTCATTCCTCCCTCCCTCTTCCTCATCCCTCACATCTAATCAGAGATTAACAGGGGACTTAGGGATCTTCTAGTCCAAGTCCATCATTTCACAGATGGAGGAACTGAGACTCAGAGATAAGAAGTGACTTGGAAGGCACACAGTTAGGATACAGAGCTAAGAGTTCAGTCTCACTCTCCTGATTCCAAAGCCTTTGCTCTTTTCATTATATCTTAGACACTCAGGCAGATCAGCATCCCAAAAGTTGTTGTTCGTCCTTCATTCTCGAAGAGGACTGACATCAGGAAGTTGATGCCATGACTTGCAAGTGAATTGGATTTAAGTGAAGGAACACTGTACAAAGTCACCATCCTCACTTTCTCCTCCAGAGCCATCTGGGTCCCATGGCCAGATATAGATCAGGATGACTGGAGATGGCCCCCTCCTGACAGTATAGACCTGATCATATCACCCTCTTCCCTCCCCACCCAGGCAAAAAATTTCAATGGTTGTCCCTTTGCTCATTGTACAAAGCCCAAGCTCAAACTGACATTTGAACTCTCCATTGACTGAACTACACCCAATCTTTCCTAACTTTGTCTCCTATTATTCTTTCTTTCTTTCTTTCTTTCTTTCTTTCTTTCTTTCTTTCTTTCTTTCTTTCTTTTTAGAGGCAATCGGAGCTAAGTGACTTTCCTAGGGTCATACAGCTATAAGTGTCTGAGGCCATATTTGAACTTAGGACCTCAACTCCAGGACCATTGTGCTATCATGCACTACACCACCTAGCTGCCCCTGTCTCCTATTATTCTAGAAGACAAAGCCTCTATTCTAGTGAAATCAGATTCTTCACAAAATCCCAGGCATGCTTTTCACTTTCCTACCCCCACATCTTTGCTCATGCCATCCCAACCTTAATATTCTAAAATTTCATAATGCTAAGATTCTAAAACACCATGATTCAATAATAATATTTTTTTCTGTAAAATAACTTAAACGATTAACAGAAATACAGGTCACTGATGATCAATAAACACATCCCGGGCAATGTTTACCTTTGTGAACCAGTTGCAGTGATCAATTATACATTTGGAGGTCAAATTCCCTTTCAAAATAGGAAGATACTCTCATAGCTCATAGATTAATTTTTCCTATTTTTAGGCTCAGACTGCTTATATTCAAGTAAAGCAGCGAGCAAATTAAGATAACCAAGTGGTTTAGTGACAGTGTTATTTAAAACCCTCTCCCTGAGGAGGTTTCTTGAGCTCAAGAAAAATACCAGACCCTCAAACCCCAAAGATTGCAGTATATTTTCATATTTTGCATTGTTTAGGAATGGAATGAGATACAAGCATCTCATCTGATCTAGTAGAGACCTTGAGGGTCCCCCAGGCTATACCCCCTCAAATGAATAAAAGAGGTTTAGAAAGAGGAAGTCATTTTCCTAAGGTTGTACTAAATTATTTGCAGAGCTAGAACCGCAAACGAGGCCTCCATTTTTCCAGTCCAAACATCTTTCTACTATGTTCTGTTTCCTTCTTTTTGTTAAACCATTATTCAAACCAAAAAAGAATCATTATAATGATTATTTTCAACTGAAATGTTACTCTTAATCCACATGGAGATAACCCCTGGCTTCTTGAAGGTTTTGCCATTGAAACCCAAGCTCTTAGAAAGTTCTTCTAAGCAAAAAAAAAAAAAAAGAATGAGATTACAGGCCCAACAATAAACTATAACTGTAACCCAAGGACCAACAATCTAATGGTTCTGAGGCTTGTCATCTGAAAGCAAATTGGTGTTGTGATGGTCCTCAGGGGTCTCCTAGTCCAAATCACACATGAACAAGACTCCCCTTTGCAATAAATTCCAAAAGTGATCATCCAGGACTTAATTCAAAGATCTCTAGTTACTAGGACACTTATAGTTCTTTAAATTATGAACATTTCCCCCCTTATATAGAGTCTACACTTTCTTCTTTGTCCCTTATACCCAGTGTCTCTAGTTCAGATTTCTTGGATCAAACATATCTATTTACTCCCTTTTCCTAATCACCATATATGTAAGTGTTTTTCTTACTTTTCCATTAGAATGTAAGCTCCTTGAGGTCAGGGACTATCTCACTTTTGTATTTGTTTCCCCAGGTTGTGCAGAAGTAATATAGCATGCTGGGCAAAAGTTTGGCTTTTTAATAAGGAAGACTTAGGTTCAAGTCCTACTTCTAACACCTATTAGCTATATGAATATGCAAAAGTCACACACAACTGTCAAGACTCTTACCTGACAGCCTTCACTGGTAAAAGTAGTTTCCTCATCTGGTAGTTCCCTAGACCAGTGGAATCAGGGGTTGTCTCTAACTCCAACCCCAATTCTAAGCTCTTAGCTCATTACCTGAAACATAGTAAATACTTAGTAAATGATTGTTTTTTTCATTCATCCATTCTTTTCTATGGCAGTCCTTGAAACACTGAAACATTATCATATCTACCTTAAGTTTTCTTTCCTTTAGGCTAAACATCTCTAGTGCTTTAAACCAATCTTCATATCCTATGAATTTGAGGCCTTTCATCATCCTGGTGGTCCTCCCACATGGCTCCAAATTTATGAATGTCTTTCCCAAATAATTTGGTGACCAGAACCGAACATGATACTCCAGGTACAATCTGATCAGGGAAGAATACTATCATCACTTAGTCCTGGACACTAAATTAATGAAATCTAAATTTAAATTCAGTTTCTCGTTGTCATATAACACTATTGACTCATATTGTGCCCCCAAACCTCTAAACCAGTGTCTAATCTACCATTATTTTGAACTTTCTCAAAGACATAAATTTGTATATGTGTGTATATAGTGTGTATGTATATATATGTATATATATAATGTATGTATGTGTGCATCTATATAGACATATAAAGATGAATGTACATTATATATACATATAATGTACATTCATCTTTACATATATATATACATATATACATATATATATATATACACACAGACATACACCTTTATATGTCTTTATAGAGAGGCAGTTAGATGTATCATTAAATAGAGCACTGGATCTGGAGTCAGGAAGCTCTAAGTGCAAATCCAGCCTCAAACACTTACTAACTATATGACCCTGGATGAGTCACTTAACTTTTATTTGCCTTAAATCCACTGGAGAAGGAAATGACAAACCACTCCAGTATTTTTACCAAGAAAACTCCATATAGCATCATGAAGAGTAGGACATGACTGAACACCAAATACACACACACACACACACACACACACACACATATACACACACACACGTGTGTGTGTGTGTGTGTGTGTGTGTGTATATATGCCTTAAGAGCCTATATATAAGTTTTAATAGAACTGCATTAAGACTGTTGGAATACCATACATACATTTATAGCTGCAGAAATCTAATAGGATATTATGGAGTTGTGATCTGCATCAGTGAAAAGAACAGATCTTTTGAAGTGTATACACACATATACATAAGAATATAGATATACATGTATATGTATGTGTATGTGTGTATAACATATATGCAGTATCAATTATTAAAGAAGTAGTCCTAAAAAAACCTATTTCCCAGTAAAAAGACCATAACTCCTTCTTTCTTTGATGATCTACAAGGCTTTCCAGAAGCTTTCTGTGCCTCTAGGTCTCCAATCTTCATATCAATTACTGTTGGACTAGGGGAGTTTCTCCCTTGGCTTCATTTATCATCTCAGTGCTGATGATTCCCAATTCTGTAACCAAGCCCTAGCCTCTCTTCTTCTTCTTCTTCTTCTTTTTTTTTTTTTTTGCCTTTTGGTGGGCAATTGGGGTTAAGTAACTTGCCCAAGGTCACACGGCTAGGTTTTTGTCTGTGTGTGCGTTAAGTGTCTGAGGCTGGATCCGAACTCAGGTCCTTCTGACTCCAGGGCCGATGCTCTACTCACTGCGCCACCTAGCCGCCCCCCTAGCCTCTCTTCTGAGCTCAGTTTCATACCTTCAGTCATCTAGTGGATATTTCAAACTGGATGCCTCACAGTCATCTCAAACTCCACCAACATATCCCAAACTGAAGTCATTAGCTTTTTTTCCTAAATGCACCTCCCTTCTGAACTACCCTATTTCTATCAAAGGCACCATCATCCTTGTAGTCATTCAAGTTTGCAATCATGGTGCCATCCTCGACCCCTCAATCTTCTTTGCTACATACACCCAGTCAATTGCCCAGTCTCACCATTTCTCCCTCCACAAGCATGTCTGCTTTTCTCTATTCCCACAGTCGCTGCTCCAGTTCAAGGACTCCTCCCTCCCCTCTTGCCTAGATTATTGCAATGGCCTCTAATTGGTCTCCCTGTCTCAAATCTCTTGCCTTTCTCATCTTTCTCAGAGTTTCTAAAGTGATTTTCCTAAGTCTGCCCATGTCACTTCCCTATTCAATAAGCCCCAGTGGTTCTCCATTGCCTGTCTGACAGGGGAGGTGAAAACCTTTAAATGTGTTTTTCCATCCAATTCACAGACACCACCCCTTCTGCCTGCCCCATTGAAATCTATCCATGGAGTAGGGGTTTATGGATCCTTGGTGAAAGCCCATTTTAAAAAAGCATTTAAAGCCCTCCATTATTACCTTATTCAACCTACCTTTTCTAATTTACTGTGGATAACTCCCCTTTCTGAATTTTACAGTCTTCTGATAAGATTCTCCATCTTCTGTCTATATGGCTTGATTCTATCCTTCCATGCCCCACTTCACTCATGCCCACAAGGATCTCATTTTTACTTCAAATCTCTCTAGAGAAATACTTTTCTAGAAAAGTGGTGCTAGTGCCCTGCTCCTGAAGGGTGGGGGGAGGAAATCTCTTATATTTATTTTTTCTATATTTTCTATATATTTATGAATATTTAATCATTTATCATAAAACGCAAATTCCCTAAGGACAAAGGAATGCTTCATTGTTGTCTTCATATACCCAGTGACCTGCACCATTCCTGGCACTTAGTAGGTATTTAATAAATGTTTGTTAATTGATCAAAAATAAATGTCAGAAAACAGAGAGCTTGTGAGCGTATTGTATCCTGACTTGTTGGCGCTGACAATCAGAAATGGCCCTGCTGTTTTCTCGGTGCAAATGTGGCCAAAAACCCTAGTGGGTGACCTCAAGGAGTCACACTACAAATGTAGATACTAAGTAGAGCTTATTGCCATCCTTAATGGACCCAACAACTGGGGCTTTGGACTGCCCCTGCAAGGCATTCTAGGGAGGGAAGAAGAGACACTGTGCTGCTTACCAAGGACCTCACTCTCCCCATTCCTCTGGACTCTCTGGTAACCATGGTAACCAAGCTTACAGGTTGAAAAGTTCAAAATAATTCGTTGCCAAGCAGAAGTTCTGTTGGCATCACCTGTCCCGATCTCAAGGCATTCAACGACCATGTGGCAGCATAAATGCTTCATGCTGTCCTGCAGAAATGAATATTTCCCCTAAATCCCTATTTATAATGATTCCTTACATGTATTATATTAAAATAATCATCATTCTTACGAATGCCTTTTTGATTGGACATCAGGTCAGAGTCCCCAGATCTGTGAGTGCCAGGGTCTTGAAACCTGTGACATAAGGTTTCAGAAGGCAGAATGTAAAATACAGGGTGCTTGAAGAAGGACTGGACCCATGTCTCTTCTTCACATTTCATAGAGGTAGAAAACTCCAGGTAAAGAAACCCCCTCTATTAATGCAAGGTGGCATCTTCTCTGCAAGATAAAGTCCTAGACTAGTGAGTTGCCTAGAGCACTGAGAGGTTGTGACTTGTCTGGAGTCACACAGCCAGTTGGTTCCAGAGGCAGGATTCAAATCCAAGGTTCTTGACTTCTAGATATATTCTGTATCCACTATAACATGCTGCCTCTTTCCTGACACATACTAGGTATTTAATAACTTCTTAAAGAATGCATACCTATCGCTCACCTGGTGAAACAGTCATCACTGCCTAACTCTGGCAACTCATCAGGAAGATCCAATGCACAAAGAAAGGAGACACAGAACAAGGAAAAGTCATCCAGGAACATGAAAACCCTGTATATTCATTGTCCCCTCTGAAGAGGTCTCACTTCTTAGAGCTGGCTTGTGGCTCAGGAGAGAGAATCCTGGGCTTTGAATCAGGAAAACTTACTAGCTGTGTGACCATGGGCAAGTAACTTAACCTTTGTTTGCCTCAGTTTCCTCAATTGCAAAATAGGGCTATTTGTGAGGATCAAATGAGGTAATATTTGTAAAGTCCTTAGCATAGTGCTTGGCACATAGTAGGTGCTATATAAATGCTTATTTCCTTCCCCCTCCCAACTTCACACAGCTCCTCCTCTCTCTCCTTCAAGGAAAACCTGACCTTTAGTGTATGATTTACAGCAATAAAATAGGCTAGCCTATAACTTCCAGTAAAGAAACCCTGCCTTTCCCAATTTTTATGTGCTAGCAGGAGACAACTCCCAAAACGGGAGAGGAGAGAGTGACTTCTTCAGGCATATTGTCCAGTGGTGCTTTTTGCCTGCATAGTTCAACTGTTGTGCCTTGTTGTTTGTGGTGACAAATGCCTTTCAGCTCCCTAACTCACTGCCTCTGTTCACATTCCTCTCTCTGCCTAGAACGTTTTTCTCTTCATATCTGCTTGTCTAAATCCTACTCATCCTTTATGAATCAACTCAAATGTTCCTTCCTCCATGACACCATCCTTGATCCTTCCAGCTAGAAGTGCCCTGCCTCTCCTCCTGACTTCTAAAGCACTCTGTGTGTGTGTGTGTGTGTGTGTGTGTGTGTGTGTTTGTGTATCAGGGGTTCTTAATCTGAGATATATGAACTTGGTTTTTACAAAATATTTCAATAACTATATCTTAACATAAATGGATTCCTGAATGTAAAAACCTTATTCTGAGAAGGGGTCCATAGGCTTCACCAGAATGTCAAAGGGGTCCATGATACAAAAAGGTGGAGAATCCCTGAGATAAATATAGACAGGTAACAACTGATCAATAGATAATCGTTAAATAGTCCGGCCTCAGATGCTTACTAGCTGTGTGACCTTTTTGCCTCAGTTCCTGATCTGTATAATGAGCTAGAGAAGGAAATGGCCAAATACTTCAACATCTTTGCCAAGAAAATCACCCAAAATGGTAACAAAGAGTTGAAAAAAACTGAAATGATTAAACAACAGCAATGTGTGTGTGTGTGTGTGTGTGTGTGCGCGCGCACGTATAGATTGGAAAATGAAGAGAGAGGACTGAGGCAGGGAGACCAGTTGACAAGCCCTTGCAAAATTTAGGTAAGAGGTAATTTTATGTATTTTATATATATATTTGAGGTGTCTATGTACACATTTATATATACTATGTATATGTGTATATGTGTGTGTGTGTGTGTGTGTGCGTATACACAGGTTGTTCCAAAGTCATGATGCAGTTTTAAGCTTTAGTAGTTTGGGGGAACTAAGACTTTGGGGACATCCTGTGTATAGTTGGGTTAAGAAATTAGTGGGTGGATGAATGAAGCATAAGCATGGCCTACTTTGCCTTCGCAAGAGAATCCATCAGGCCAAGGAAGACCCTCAAAGTTTATGCCAGAACAGAAACAATTGCTAGTTACACTCAGTCTGAGCTATCAAAACCAAAACTATAAGCAAGTGATACTTGGGCTAGGGCCCATTATTGGCCAGTAGTGCTGTATATTACAACCCACTTACAACCCTTAAGCATCCAATACAGAACCTACTGTTCATTAGACTGAATTGATTTTAATCAAGCAGACAGGAAGGGTATAGACTTTTCATTTGTGAAAATCAGAAGTGGAAATAAAACCCCAAAGGCTGGAGGGAAGAGAGGATGAAACATTGGTCTTATCTTCAGAAGACAAGATTTCCAATCCCAGCTCTGCTCCTTATTAGTAACCAGAGACCTTATGCAAGTCACTTAACCTCTTGAAACCTGTAAACTCCTTTATAAAAGGAGGGGCTAGGTTCCTTTTTCTCTAAGATGCCTCCCAACTCTAAACTCCTGTGATTTGGTGAGGTTTAATTCTGATACAAGGGCAACAGTGTCCAATCACTTTTACCCTTATTAGGATGTCCCCCAATCCAAAGTCATCCATTTCTTGCTCTCAGAAACAGCAGAAAAGGGACTGCTTCTAATTAGTTGCATTTCTTATATTTGTACTTTGGAAAAGCAGAACTATCCAGAACAAATCTATCAACTCTCAATGATTTCCTCTCGGATCAGACAGCCAGTATCAATTAGACCCCCAAATAAAGGTAGGACTTTTCTCAGGAAGCCACAGACAGGGATTCATCTTGTCTTGCTTTTAATTGTTCATTTATTTTCCCCACATACAATGTCAATAACCCCAACGCAGATCTCACGCAGGAATGTCTGTTCCCCGGGGAGGCCGCTTAAAGGAAGTGCGCGGTGTGGTGTGGAGGTTACCATGGTAATTATGCATCAACCATGGGCAGCTTCTTCCCAGTGAAATCTCCCGTTAGCCGTCAGCCAGCTAATTAGAACAGCCCTTTAGCACTTGCTCATGTTTCTGGAACATTTCCTTCTGAAGAGTCAGGAGGATGGGGGGCATTTTGGTCAGCTCTAGAGAGGCTTCATTAGCCCCCCCAACACTGGCAAATTACAAGGAGAAGGGATTGTGAGTCCTTGGACTGTGAGGGCACCATACTACCTCTTCACCCCAGTTTAAGAAGGTTACAACGAAAATGAACAAGGATTAGGCCCTATAGGCTAAAAAGCAAAATGCAAGGCATTAGAAGAGAGACAAAGTTCAGATAAAACCCAATTGTCAATCAACAAGTACTTATTAATCACTACTGTGTACCATAGGGGCAGATATGTGGTATAGTGGATTGAGTGCTGTGAGTAGAGCACCAGCCTTGGAGTCAGGAGGGCCTGAATTCAAATTTGGCCTCAAACACTTAACACAAAAACTAGCCATGTGACCTTGGCCAAGTCTCTTGGCTAGTTGTGGTTGTGTGTGTTGTGTGTCATGGAATAAAAAAAATAAAAAAAAAAACACACCTCAGTTCTAGTCTTGGTTCTGTTACTTCTAGAATTACCTAGGGCAAAGTATTTCCCCTTACTGGGACTCAGTTTCCTCACTGGTAAAACAAAGTGATTAAACTCAAGATGATCCCCAAGAGTTATTCCAATTCTAAAATCCTTCTATGAAGTTACATGCAGTAGAGTGAAAGTTCAAATGGGATAGCCAGTGGACTCAATATTTAGTCCCTAACAATGGAACCCCAGTATCTTGGCCATGACTTGGCTCTTGTAAACTGCTGGGCTTTCTGATAATTCACCTTCATATGGCTATACTGCATTGTACTTTGAAGCTTGTGTATGGACCTTGAATCTTTGATGGGATGAATAGTCTCCATAAAACCATTTCTTGACATTTTAGCTTATACAGTTCTGCCCCATGCCTTTCTATAAATCCTTCATGGTTGATCTATCCAATGTGCCAGGGGGAGGGGAAACAGAGTTAATGTTTTTTTGACTAGTTCATGGTCCTACATGCAGTATTCAGGCTACCCATCTGCTATCCTTCACTATAACTACACAACCAGATCACTTCTTTTTCAGTCATCAATATCTTCATTTTTGCATCACTTCTTCACAAATAATCACAAAACACCAATAGCAACATGTCACAAAACCTATAGTGGGATTTTACCTTGTCCTTTAGGTCACCTATCCCAGTGATTCTTCTGGGCCCCCTCTAGGTCTGACATTCCATGATCTAGGTACATGAAAGATACCTGAGCTGAAAGTTTGTGTGTTCAGCCTGCACGTTTGGGATATGTTTTCTCTCCCACCACTACTCACCTCCAAATATGCATTGAGCTATTTCTGCCACTGACTTCTATGGCAAGGATGCTATGGTACTCAATGATATAGTTTTCATTTGTTTCACTGAAAAAAAAATGCTGTTGAGGTTTAAATAGTTTGGTGTTCAATAATACTCTTCATTTTTTTCCTGCAAATGCATCAGGTTATTTTTATTTTCTTTTGCTTTTGTGCATGTGGTGGGGGGAACACACAGGAAGCATAGTTGAAAATTCAGGCATCTTTTCACTGAGCATAGGAAACATTCCTGTCATGCACTTCCCAAGAGCCTGGAACTACCAAAGCATGAACAGAAGTCATACTTTGAGACTGCAAAAGTTACTTTTTATGTATATTTCATTTTCCACACTCAGTCCACTGACTTTGCCATCCACACCAATAAGCTTAGTCCTCCTGGTACTTGTGGAAAGGAGCAAGCATTTGTTAAATATTTACTCTTTGCAATGGTCCTGTACTAATTGCTTTACAAATAATGTCTTATATGATCCTCACAACAACCCTGCAAGGTAGGTGCTGTTATTATCCCCATTTTACAGTTGAGGAAACTGAGGCATACAGAGATTAAGTGACTTGCTTAGGGTCATGTCTGAGGCTGGACCTAAATTCAGGTCTTCCTGACTTTAGGCTCAGTAATCTATCTACTGTGTCATCTAGCTGGGTGCAATCTCTGCCTATTTTGTCCTGACTTTACCATGATGCTTCCTAGACACTGCCCCTCTAACTTAGTTGTATATCTGTTTCCTTAGTCCTATCACATTGCCTGGAAAAGAGTTGCTTGTTTTCACCCACCATGGCAGGATGGAAGACTCCATGGACACATACCAGTCACTAAAGGAGAGGAAGGAACCATCCACAGACCTTGTGCCAGACAAAGATAGGAAGATGACTGGAGGCTAGATCATATGAAGATGGGGTGAAGGAAGTTGGGGTGTTCAGCCTTGAAAAGAAGAGACTTAGGAGGGACATAATGGCTATCTTTAAGTATCTGATGAGCTGTCACATAGAAAAGGAAGTAAACTGATTCAGCTTGGCCCCAGAACAAGAAGTAATGGGGAAACATTATAGGGAGACAGATTCCAGGTACATACAAGGAAATGTGTTCCGACAATTATAATGGCCCCATGGCATTCTGGTTTATCCCAGGATACTATGTAGTCCCCATCGATGGAATTCTGTAAGCAGAGGCTGACTGCTCAATTGGGTAAAGGCTCTGTAGGTGGGAATTTTCTGTTCAGGTTATGGTTTGGACACAACACTGGCTGAACTCCCATCTATCTCTCTGGGATTCTGGGATTCTATGATTTTGAGAAGCATTCTAACTAGTGTATCAAACCAGCTAATGCCACATGCCATGGAAGGTCCTGTCCCATTGTTCTTGTGTGACCTAGGTGCCTCAGGAAACCAGAGTTTCTAACAATCCTAGAATGAGGGATCATCTAATATCAGAGAAGAGATTCTTAACCTGGGGACCACGAACTTGTTTATATGTATGTGTGAATTAATCTATAGAAAGAGATAGCTCTACACACACACACACACACACACACATGAATATGTGTGTGTTTGCATACATATATACATGCATGTATATGTGTATATACATATGTGTATACACACATATATACGCTTTACTAGATTAAAATGGCATTATGACTTTTGAAACACCATATATACATGTATATGTATATGCACACATATATTTAGAGTAATCTTTCTATATAGATTAATTTCCACATACTTATATATTATATATACATATGCACATATATATATATATTAAAATTATAGTTTTACAAAAGAAACCAACTATATTGAAATATACTCATATATAATTCTATTATGTATTGAAATATAGTCATATATGGCTCTATATATGTTGAAATATAGTCATGTATGAATAGGTATGCATACATGACTATATTTCAATGCAATTGGTTTCTACTATAGTACTGTGAATGTTAGTTTATTCACTTAAAAATATTATTCTGAGAAAAAGTCAACAGGCTTCACGAGGCTACCAAGGTTAAGAATCTCTGATCTAGTTAAATGTGGTTATTTTACAGGGAAGGAAACAGGTTTAACAGGCTCCAGGAGCTACTGATCAGTTGCCCACCCAGATCACCAGGTAGAATTATGAACAGTGGAATAACCACTGTTGGGAATAATTGGGAAATACTTTGATGTCAGCCTGTTCACAGAATGAGCAGCCCAGGCCCTAAGTCTTTTGACCTTGGTATCCTGCTGAGCACTCATGGAAGTTTAATTGCTGTGCTCCTTCCATGGAGTTTCCTTGCACTGATTTCTGTGATAGAGCCTCCTCACGTCCAGGCAGATCATGGATAGTAGGCTCATGGAATCAAAGAATTTTTATCAAAAATGACTTCAGAATCTATCTAATCAATTCAAACAAGAAAAAACATCCCAACACAAAATTTTCAAAAAGGGGATATCCAGACTCTTCTTGAAGGCCTCCAGTGAGGGAGAACCCACTCCCTACGGAAGCAGCCTGCTCCATTTCTGGACAGCTCTACTCGTGTAGAGGTCTAGGGTTAGACAAAGTTGCATCCAAGCACCTCCCTTTGTCATATGCTCCTAGCACCTGGACTTCCATGTCATTAAATGACCTTCTTTGCATACCTTGGATCCCAGCAATATGTGGGCTCACTTCACTTTCCATCTGCTGCTCTGCCTGGTTTCGCCTTCACAGAGCAAGATGCCCCTCCCAGGATAAGCTCATCTAAACTCAGTCTGCTAACTCAAACCTTGATGGATACCAGCTCCCTCAGCCTCCTCTTCCCTCTGATTGGAGGGCTAGAGGGTGGAGTACCAAAACTCCTCCCAAAGACTTTCATATAGAAGATAGAAACTTGTTCAGGGATGGGGAACCTGCATCCTGGAGGCCTTAGGTGGCCCTCTAGGTCTTCAAGGGCCACATGGGGCCTTGAAGCCACAGGTTCTCCACCCATGAACTAGACTCTCTTTGCCATCTGCTGTCCTAACTGGTTTCAACCTCATGAACCAAGATGCCCTGCTGTCTGATTCTCCCTCCCCACCTTCAATGATTCCTTTTGTGCACTCTCTCTCCCTTTAGATTATAAGCTCTTTGAAGGCAGGGACTGTCCTTTTTATGAATTGTATCCCCAGCACTCTGGCCCATAATAGGTACTTAATAAATGTTTATTGGATTGGATATGGGCACACTCTTTAGACTTACTAGAAATTTGTAGCAGTCATATATATACATATATGTGCATGTGTGTGTGTGTGTGATTATTGTTAACAACTTTCAGTTCTCCTTTTGAGAACTGTCTGTTCATATCCTTTGACCACTTATCTATGGGGAGTGGCTTTTTTCTTATATATCTCATACCCCATTCTTAAAAGTGTGGGCAGCAGGCCCCAGGAACTCATAATCCCTGAGTTATAAAGCTCTTCTATCTCACAGGGTTGCTGTAGGGAAGGGACTTTATAAATCTTAACATGCTAAAGAAATGGGAGATAATTGCATTATCTCCAAACCCTTGTTTTCCCACCTCCTAGCCCAAGTCCCTTGGCTCAGCTTGTGCAGCTGATTCTTTGCTTCCTTTTGGAAAAGAGTTTCATGGTACTTTTGTTTACAGGACTAGAACTCTCTCATAAATTCACTCCAATCCCACTCGCCTGAGCTAGCTTCAGGAAAAGCGGGTGCCCCTAGAGAGGGTGCTGGAGGGAGAGTCGAGGCTGGACGCATCAATGGGCAAAGTGAGCAGCTTATCTTAATGCAACAGCAGGCTACGAAAAGTGAGAAGGGAGGCTAATTGGCAAACAAGAGGAGAAACCGATGCTTTCCAAGCGTGACTAGGAGCTGACACATCCAAGCAACTACTGCTCTTTCAGCAGGCCCACTGGGAGTACTGGGGTGGGGGCTGGGGGGGTAGACACTCAGGGCCCACTCCTGGAAAACTTAGGTCATAGGAACACAGGATTTTAGGATAACAGAGGACCTTAGAGGCCATCTAATCAAAACCCTTTATTTTAAAGAGAAAATAACGTCCACAGGAGGGAAGGGACTTGTCTAAGTTGACACAGAGAATAAATGGCAAAGCCAGGATTCAAAGCAACATTTTCTGATTCCAGATCCAGCTCATTCCATGATGCTACACTAACTATACTAATACTGCTCCCAGGGCAGGTTGTTTAATCTCGTTGGCAAAGAGCAGAAGGACTTTGCCAGTCAAGATGAAGGAACAAGTCTTTCTCCTGTAGCTCCATAGAAATGGAGAACTAGACCTGCTCCTAGGTAGAGAAGCCTAGAGAAGACTTTAGAAGCAGTTTTAATGTAACATATAGAACATTCAACAAAGAGCCTGAACATGTAGTTCTAATGGATCACTGACTTTAGTGGGGAGAGGAGATGAGTAACTCCCTCAGTTTCTTCATTCATAAAATGAAGAGAAACATGGAAAGAGCATTTGGAATTAACCAGTCCGACTCTCTTGGGGCAGCTAGGTGGCACTGTGGATAGAGCAATGGGCCTGGAGGCAGGAGGACCTGAATTCAAATTTGACCTTAGATACTAACTGTGTGACTCAGGGCAAGTCCTTTAACCCTGTTTGCCTCAGTTTCCTCATCTGGAAAATGAGTTGGAGAAGGAAATGGAAGATCAACCCAGTATCTTTGCCAAGAAAATCTCAAATGTGGTCACAAAGAGTCTGATGTGACTGAACAACAGATTCTAAATCTCCCCCTTTAAATGGAGGAGCAATTTCTTAAATGTCACACAGATTTTAAATGCAGAGCAAGGATTTGAACTCAAGTCTTTTGACTCCAAATGTAACATGTGACAGCCTGAAAATGTGTTATGGGCATCTTCAAGTACTTTGAAGGGCTGTCACATGGAGGAGTGATTAAATTTGTTCTCTGTGGTCCCAGAGGGCAGAAGCAGGAGGGATGGAAAGTGTGAAAAGAAAAATTTAGTCTTGATGTCAGGAAAAGTTCCTAATAATTAGAGCTTTCCCAAAGTGGAATGGGCTGCCTCAAGAGCTGGTAGGTTCCCCTTCTCCTTCAAGTAGAAGCTGAATGACCTTGGTTGGATATGCTACCATGCTATCCAAAAGAATCCAGGTAGGATTAGATGGCTGGTGAGGGCCTTTCTAATTCTCAAATTCTAGGATTCCATGAATATGTTATTCCAATGCCCATTCTGCCACACTGTGCCTTGAATCAGTAGTTTCCCTGCAGTCACTCAAAGAAAGCAGAGAGAAGAGTGAGTGAACAACAATGAAAGGAAAACTAATCACAGAGGAGCTGGGGGGAGGGGAGATGAAGAAGGGATGGAGCTGTCCACCATTAATCATTATGAAAAATAGGTCTCAAGGAGCTACATTTGGCCTCTCTATGATTAGTGAGCATTTTAATTTTTGGCACATCATCCCAATTATGCACCAGACACAGAGGCAAACCCACGGGGAATTAGAGAGGCTTAGGTAGGATGGGATGTTCAGGTACAGAACAGAGAGGGGAAAGGTGGGAAATTTTAAAGTTGTCTTTCCAGGTCCCTCGGTACAAGATAATTAATTAAGCAGAAATGAAAGAATTTTTTAGAAGCTGGAAACAGATTCGCACTATCCCTTTATGCCTAGAACCCTGTTCCCTTGCCCTTTCTCTACCAATGGAATTTCCTCCAGGACTCAGCTCAAATTCCACCATCTCACTCTCAGAATCAGAAATGGCTTTTCCTACTTCTTAGAACTTTGATTATATCTCAATCATGCTTTGGTCATGTTTGATTTTATGTTATAGCCATTTATTCAGGTGATGTCTTACTACTGCATTATAAACTCCAAGAAGGTAGGAATGCTTTCTTGAAGATTTTTTTTTTATCTTCCTCCTCCTGCCCCCTTCCCAGTGAATACCTAACATAGGACATTGCACATAAAAATAACAATAGGGACTATATAAATGATTATTATCTTTCCCCTCACTAAATTTGTGTTGATAGCAATAATCTCATCACCTTAGGCCTTCTCACTAGGAAACATCCCTCTCTCTATCACCTGATTCTCCCTCCCCCAGGGGGAGGGGACCAGGACACTCTTCCTACTTTCTCTTTATGGGATAACTTTTGATTTCAAAACAACACTCCCATGCAAGTACCTTCATCCACTCCTTTTTCAGCTGCACTTTATATGTTGTCTTCCCCTCTCTTAGAAAGTAAGCTCTTTGAGGACAGGGATTATCATTCATCTACTTGTATTTCTATCCCCAGTACTTAGCATAGTTTCTGGCACATAAGTGCTCAATAAATGTTTGTTGACTGACCAATAGCAGAAGAACTTAGAAGGAAGAATGGGAAATTTTCAGTCCAAGTCCCTAAGGGAGAGGCTCTGTTCTTTCTTCTCTGTATGAGACTACTGATACAAGTCTTTAATAAATGGTGCAATGGAGTGGGCACTGGCTCCAGAGTTGAAAGATCTGGCATCAAATTCTGCCCCCTATACTTACTATTGGTATGATCTTGGGCAAGTCACTTAGCATTCCTTGGCCTAATTTCTCCCTCCTTCTGGCTGTAGATCTATAATCCAATGATAATGAAATTTATTATGTGTTTGATGCCTTTTGAGCCTGAGTGCTTATAGGGGGATCTGATGGCCATCCTGGGAGGACTGCCAATATGATGACTAACCCAGAAATCACCAGGTGAGGACAAAAGAGACAGAAAGAAATAAGAGGTGACCCCTAGCCTTTGTATGAGAAAAATACAGATGCAGAGGAGCTCAAGGTAGAGTATTAAGACCCAGATTCACATCCCAGATGCCACACTTACTAGCTGTGTGACCCTAGTTACCAGTCACACAAGTAATAACAATGATGATGATGATGACAGACAGATAGCATTTAAATAGTGCTTTAAGGTTTACATAACACTTTACAAATATTCCCAGGAGGTGGGTACCATGATTGTCACCATTTTTAGAATGAGGAAACTGAGGCACAGAGAGATTAGGTGTCTTGTTCAGGATCACATAATTAGTAAGTATCTAAGGCCATATTCAAACTCAGGATTTTCTGACTCCAAAATCATCACTCTATCCATTGAAGCACCTGCTGCCTAGATAGTATTAGATGTGGGATTTGAACACAGGTCCTTTGACTCTAGTGCCAATTTTCCTTCTATTGCACCATGCTGCCTTTCAGAACTAGTTAAGTAAATGATAACTAAGAAGGATACTGATTTACTGAATCACACCCCAGAGGAAGGTGATCATGAGTGTGAGGGGCCTGGAGAACATGGCCCATGAGAGCTAACTGAAGGATCTAAAGATACTTTGGGGCATTTGGAGGGATGGGGGGGAGAAGTGAAGTGGGCAACATGGCATCCCTGGATAATCTGAAGGACTGGTATATGGAAGATGGAATTGATTTGTTCTGCTGTTTGATCCCAAATTAGAGAGCTACAAACAATGAATGGAAGTTAAAGGGAAACAGATTTTGGTTTATATAAGTACAAATTTCCTAACAATCAGAGCAGTCCAAAAGTGGACTGGGCTGTCTCAGGGTATCATCAGATCATAGCTCTGGTGCTAGAAGGGACTTTAGGCACCACTAGTCCAATATCCCCATTACACAGATGAGGAAAATGAAACCCAGGAAAGTTAAGTGACCTGCCTAAGATGACACAAATAGTAAGAATCAAAGGTGGGATCTGAACCCAATTCTAGGGCTAACGATCTTTCCCCTGCACCACACCACCTCCCTCACTTATGTGCTGTACATTATTTGAGGTCTTTGATTGGAAGCCAGAGGTCCACTTGTCAGTGATTTTGTAGAACCAATTTAGAACAAAAAACCGCTAAGGACAGCTTCTGAGATCCTCTCCAACTCTGACTTTTGTAACTTGGTCAGAGATGGGGTGAGGGCTACTCTAGAACCATTCATCTGGAATTATTCCAACTGAGCTTGCTTCTAGCTTTCCCTGGTTCAAGAAGGATGCTACACTGGGGTAAAGGCAGCAAAAGAAAAACCTAACCATGGGGTAAGAAGGATAGTGTTGGGGCAGATAGCCTTCATTATGCCCTTCACATCCCAATATCATACCCACCAGCACAGGTTTAGCACAGGTATGAATTGATTGATGAGGACAAAAGGGCAGGCAGACATGGGGTGGAACATGCCAATATTTGATGAAAGGGGCCTCGGTAATTGATTTCCATGGGACGCAGAAGATCCCTTTCCAAGAGAAGGTAAGCAACACCAGCATTCTCAGAAATGCCCACTGCCTTCTATGTACAGGTGTCTTTGATGTTCTCTGAATGACATTGGCATCGAGGAGCTAAAGCTTCATCTTATCACCCTGCACACCAGAAATACTGTCAATCAAGAAAGCAAAGGCTCCCACAGCAACACCCAGGCCCCAGCAACCCAGTATGACTTACATTCTTGGAAATAGAGATGTTGCAGATTCTAAGCACTAGGATTACAAGGGAATTAAGGCAAGAACTCCAGAGGGCCAGAGTTTTATAACAGAGACCTATTAAACCAAAATTCAGCATTTTTGAGTTTAAAAGGCACCAACTCATTTATGAGGAATTGGGCTAGTTTTAGTAATGCTGACTAATCAAGTCTCCTAATAAAGAGATATTCAGCCTTTCTCCAGGGAAAGCTGGGATGTCCAAAACCAATGCAGACACATCTTTTATTTTAAGTTAATTGCACAATAGATGCCAGGGTTCCCCACAAAATTGTGTGCAATTCAAGCTTCCATAGGACAAATAATGCCAGAAACGCACAAGAGAAGTTAGCAAACCTGTGGACACCCATGAACAATCTTCTGCAAAACGGAGAATAAATAGCTCATGTCTCCAGAGCACTTTTCAGTTTATATTCCACACAAGAATTCTGTGAGGGAGGAGGTATGGGTACTCTTTTACCCATGTTACAGAGGAGGAGGAGGAGGCAAAGATAGGTAAAGTGGTAAACCTGCTGTAACTTGTCTTAAAAGTTTATAGGCTCATAGATTTAGAGCTGGAAGGGGCTTTAGCCTTAATCTAGTCCAACCCTCCCCTTTAACAGATGAGGAAACTGAGGCTTGTAGAGTATAAGAAGCTAGCCTGTAGTCATGTACCATTAGTGTCAGAAGTGGGTCTTGAACCCAAATCTTCTTGCCTCCAAGGCCAGCACTCTGTCCACTATGTCTGCCATGTAGGTCTTCTAACTGGAGGTCAAGTTCTTTCCACTCTTAATTTTTTTAAATAAAAAACAAACAAACAAATAAAGTTTGACCTGCACCAGGCTTATTATGCAAACTGAGTTGCAGTTGGTAGGACCTTTCTCTATGCCACAAGCTTGGGATTAATATGTATAGCAATGTACTCCCTCCTCACCTTTGATTCAGTACAGGCATCACCTTCAACAGAACACATTCCTGATCCTTGAAGTTATTAGCAATCTCTCATTCATTCACTCATTCTTTCATTAAATGGACATTAAGCACCCCCTATGTGCCAGGTACTAGGCCATGAAGATCCAGAAATAAAAATAAAATGGTCCCTGCCCTCAATGCGCTTACATTCTACTGGGAGAAAATTAAATGTAGACAGATATGTAAAGTCAAAGTACATTCAATATACAATGTAATTACAAGGTCACAGGGAGAGGAGAGAAGGACCCTAACAGCTGGGAGAATCAGAAAAGATATTTCGGAGGCGGTACTTGATCTGAGTAATGATGGAAACTAGGAATTCTAAGAGTAGAGGATGAGGGAAAAGTGCCCCCTAGACATGGGAGAACAGCCAAATGGGAAATGGAACAGTATGTATTTGTCGCCAGGATTTTCCTCTTCAAATTACTTTGTATGAACTACATGACCACAGGGATTGTTTTGACTTTCATATCAGTTTCCCTACCACCAAGCACATTACCTTTTACATAGTTTTTATTGTTGTTAAGTCATTTTTCAGTCATTTGGGGTTTTCTTTTTTTTTTTTTTGGAGGAGGGTAAGGTAGGAAATTGAGGTTAAGTGACTTGCCCAAGGTCACAGGGCTAGTTTTTGTGTGGAGTGTCTGAGGCCGGATTTGAACCCAGGTCCTCCTGACTCCAGGGCCGGTGCTCTATTCACTGCACCACCTAGCCGCCCCTATTTGGGGTTTTCTTGACAAAGATAGTGGAAGGGTTTGTCATTTCCTTCTCCAGATCATTTTATAGATGAGGAAACTAAGGCAAACAGGGTTCAGTGACTTGTCCAGGGTCACACAGCTAGTAAATGTCTGAGGCTGGATTGAACTCATTAAGATGAGTCTTCCTGATTCCATGACAAGTGCTTTATTGACTGAACCACCTTGTTGCCCCTTGTACATAGTAAGCACTTAATAAATGTCATTTGAATTCACTGGAAGCACTGATTGCCAAAACCCATCTGTTAGAAACCAGTCAAACTGAAACAAAAAACAGAATAACTGAAAACTTTAACTAAGATCAAGCAGATCCCTTCTGGTGAATTTTCCCGTCTTTAGTTCTAAAGGTTCCCCATTTCCTGGATCATTCTTTCCTCTCCCCTCAAACCCCTCCCATGACTGTGGAATTCTCCATCTCCATAAAAATACACAACTGCTTCATCTATTAAATGACCTCCAGTTATGAACAATAGAAAGATGAATCTATTTCATTCAAAAGAAACACTTAAGCAATGAGTCTGAGTCATCAAAGCTTCAGAAATAGTGACACATTCATTCATTTTGTTCTAGTTTATTTGTTGAGCAGAAAAACCAGAAACTAAACAAATATGGGGGGAGGGTAAGCAGAAGAGGGAGATTACCTTTTGGGTGAAGATTTATTTGCTGGAGGTTAAATCAGAATGAATTTTCTGCTACATAGCACTCATTACCAAATTCATGCTGAGGGGAGGAAAAGGAAAGAGTGTTAACATATGTGCATATGCATGTCTATGAGAAGCAGTGTGTCATAACAGCTGACTACTGGCCTGGGAGAAAGGAAAGCCTGGGTTCAGATATCTTCCCTGACACTTGCTATGTAGCCTAAAGTGTCCCAGAGCTGCCCCTCATGCTTCGTCACCTTAGATGATTTAGATAATTCCACATAGTTACCTATTTCTTAATACCTAAGGTAGGTAAGTGGAAAGTGCCCCTTCAAGGACAGAACGCCAGCCCCCTTTATCAGAAAGTGAAAGTATCTCAGGTGGGGGGTGGCTATGTGGCATAGTGAATAAAGCACCTGGCCCTAGAGTCAGGAGGACCTGAGAGGAGAGGAGAGGAGAGGAGAGGAGAGGAGAGGAGAGGAGAGGAGAGGAGAGGAGAGGAGAGGAGAGGAGAGGAGAGGAGAGGAGAGGAGAGAGGATCTCAAGTCACCATAGCTAAAGCTGGAGTCAGTAGGTGACAAAGGACTTCCTTTAAGTTAGAGAAGAACAAGGACATATTCCCTGAGCTTTCTGTGGTGACACCCAAAATCAAGAGAACTTGTCAAAAGCAGAGATATCATTACACACTTTTGCACTCAGGGCAGAGTAGGGAGGGTAGAGAAGCCTAGCACAGGTCTGAAAGGCTCTCACTTGGAGATACAGCTACCTGGGGTAGGGAACTTTTGAGTTTTTGAGTTGTATGAATTAGTCTCTCAAAGCAAATGCTAACCTTGGTTGTTTCTATGCTGCTGAAGGATTGTGAGTGTTGTCAGAGTCCTCTAAATGTCTCACCTAGAGTAAAACCCTGGTCCCTGAGATCTAATTATAGCAGTTAGGTGCACAGTGGGGACAGACCACTGAACCTGTATTCATAGCCCACTTCAGAGATTCACTAGCTAAGTGATGGGGTCTCTAGATGGCTCAGTGGATAGAGCACTGGACCTAGAATCAGGAAAACCTGAATTCAAATCTGACCTTAGACATTGACTAGCTGAGTGACCCTGGGCAAGTCATTTAACCCTGCTTGCCTCCGTTTCTTCATCTGTAAAATGAGCTGAAGAAGGAAATAGTCAACCGCTATGGTACCTTTGCCAAAAAAACTCAAAGATCATGAAGAGTCAGATGTGACTGAACAACAATGATAACAGCTGGCTGGGTGAGTCATTTAACCATGATTTGCTGTGAGGATAATGATGGCGCCACCCTCTCAGGGCCATTGTGAGGATCCCCTCATCTCCCAACTATCAGCTTCCCTGGCTTCCTTAGTCTCAGCTAAATTCCCATCTGCTTTAAGAAGCCTCTTTCAGTCCTTAAGTTTGGTGCCTTTCCTCTGAGACCACCTCTGCCTTATCCTGGGGGTAGCACCTTTGTACATGCAACATACATGTTGTCTCCCCCCCTTAGCCTGCGAGCTCTTGAGAACAGGGATGGTCTTTGCCTTTCTTTGCATCCCAAGTGCCTAAAATGCTGCTAGACCTACTGTGATACTAGATTACTAAAGGCAGATCCTACATCAGTATTACAGTAGCACTGATGGGGCTGATACAATGAGTCTCAAACACAACCTCTGACACTAGCTGTGTGATCTTGGGCAAGTCATTTAACTTCAGTAGGCCTCAGTTTCCTAATCTGTAAAATAAAAGCACTAATCAAATGGCCTCAGAGGTCCCTTCTTGCTCTGGTTCCATGATCCTAAGAGCCTGTCTCTGGCCAGAGTGGGAAAAATCAAGATCATTGTATCCCTGTGCTGAGAAACTGTAGTAGACGTCAAGAGTGAGAGAAACACCTGGAGACACCTAGTGGGGGTGACGGGGAACTGCAGAAGAAGAAGCTGGTCTGGGGGACGGGGAGGGGTCTGAGATGAGGACTTTACATAAATCAAACGGAGAAAACTGTTCTTTCGAAAATTATGGGGGGGGGGGCGTCCTTATGCTTTTAATAACCTACCTTCTGTAATAGTTGAATTTGTGCTTGCAAGAGGGGAATCATTCCCAGGATATGAAGGAGTAATTTGTATGTGTGTTTTAGAGATGAGGGACCTGAGGCCCAGACAGGATGATAAGCTTAGTATCATACAGGTACTAATAGGTAGAGCTTGAATTTGAACTCATACCCTCTGATTCCAGATCAATCTGTGAGAAAGCAAGGCTACAAAACTTAGAATCACAGGACCTGATTTCAAGAGCATGGGAGGGGAGGACAGAGAGGAGAGGAGTAGAGGGGAAGGAAGGGAGGCGAGGAGGAGGAAAGAGAAGTGAGAAGGGAGGGGGAGTAGTGACTGGGGAGAAGGGAGGGGACAAGAGAGAAGAGGAGGGAGGGGAGAAGAGAGGAGGAAAGGGGGGAAGAAGAGAGAAAGGAGGAGTAGAGAAGGGAGGGGACAAGAGGGGAGAGAAGGGAGGGGACAAGAGAGGAGAGAATGGAAGGGAGAAGAGAGGAGGAAGGGGGGAAGAAGAGAGAAAGGAGGAGTAGAGAAGGGAGGGGACAAGAGAGGAGAGAAGGGAGGGGACAAGAGAGGAGGAAAGAGGGGAAGAGGAGAGAAAGGAGGAGTAGAGAAGGGAGGGGACAAGAGGGGAGAGAAGGGAGGGGACAAGAGGAGACAGAAGAGGGGCAAAGCAGACAGAAAAGGAGAAGAGAGGAGAACAGGGAAGGAAAAAGGAAGGGGAGAAGGAAGGGGCAGAAGAAGAGTAGAAGAAAGAGATGAGAAAGGCAAAAAGGGGAAGAAAGAAGGGAAAAGAAAAGAGAAAGAGAAAAAGTTCCCTTTTTGAAGAGAATCCCGCACCTCCTTGGTAATCTCTGTGCCCTAGGTGAAGTGGGCCTTGTTTCTGATGAAGTGATCATCTGCAAGCCATCTGTCAGCTATCTTGGTCTTTCCCAGACTACGTCCAAAAGCCAGCCTCAGACAGCCCCTTGAGGTAATCATGGGACAAGTTAAGGGCAAGCAATTAGCAGCTGAGGTGTTGAGCCCAGGCTTAACCAAGGGACCCATTAGAACAGAGCAAAGGTATAATCACAGGGAAGAAAACCATCACACCTAATAGGGAAAGGCCAGGGGCTTTTACTAAGGCAAAAGACTGGTCTGTCAGGATTTAAGTAAGCAAATATGGAGGAAGTTATCCTTTAGAACCTGAAGAAGAAACCAAAAAGGACAACAGCAGAAGTCAGTTGCAGAGGTAGCTAAAAAAGGTGAGGCAAGGTGTGGTTTAGGTGTTCTGGATGTCAGTTGCACCATTTAACCTTATCCTGTGACATCATGGGTATCATCAGATTTAGAGGTAAAAGAATCTTAAAGATTATAGAGCCCACTTTTTTCTTTTTACAGAAAAAACAAAGTTATATTTTGTGTGAGATGACTAACCCAAGATTACAAAGGCCTATATTTGAAGGAAAATGATCCAAACTCAAATCCTAGCTCTCTTATTTACTACTGATGTGACCTTAGATATGTCATTTACCTCTCAAGGTCTCAGTTTCTTTCTCTGCAAAATGACAGGGTTGGACTAAATGACTCTTAAGATCCCTTCCAGTTCTAAATGAAATAATCAGCATGGACATTAGGTAGCAAAATTAACCCGAGAATTCTGACTCTGAAGTCAATGTTCTTTCTAATCCCCTCCCCAATTTTTCGGGGAGAGTGAGTTCTTCATCCTCACCCCTGCCCAGCCCCTTTCCTTTTTGGGTTCTGTGCATCTCAGGCAGCTCTAAAACCAAGTTGGTAGAAGGTCTTCCTTTATCTAGCCCTAAATTTTTATCATCAAGTACAGATAGCTGTACAGCTCTATGTACATGTAATTATATATATATCAAAAATGCATGATATGAGAAATAAGGGAACAGAGATGACAGGTATGTAGATAGATGATAGATAGATAGATGGATAGATAGATAGATAGATAGATAGATAGATAGATAGATAGATGATAAATGGATGGAAGGGTGGGTGGGTGGGGGGTGGATGAATAGATGAATAGGTAAATAGAAATACTTCTTTCTCATATATTTCTGCTCCCTTATTCCCAATATCAGGCAGACATTTTTAATGGTGCCTACATTATCCCATTAACTGGGATTCCCCTGACCAAGCAACTGTGATTTGTGAGCATTCAGTCTCATACACCACTCCTCTTACAGTTGAGTGGCATTTGATCACAATAAACATTTATTAAGCACTTATTATAAACATTCAATAGTTAAATAATTCCTATGTCCACTGCCTGCCTTAGCAAAGAATACAGCACAATACATTGCTGCAATGTAGAAGCAATATGCCTACGTGTGACACTGGACAGGTCTCTAAAAACCCAATTAAGTCAACAGTATTTGTTAACTATCTATTAAGTGACTCCCCACATGCTTTCATGGTGAAAGTAACAGCCCATTCAAGCCTCTCTGGGTGCTTGCCTCCTTTTTCCTTGGTTTCTAGTTACTTGTGTATTTATCTTTCCACATCCTTAGATACCAATGAATAAAGTTCTGGACTTGGAGCTAGGAAGATCTGAGTTCAAATCCTACCTGAGTCATTGACAATCATGAAGTTAGCATTATAGCGCTTAGCTCAGAGGGATATTGTGGGGATTAAATATATACATCATTTGGTAACCCTTAATATACAATAGCTGTTGTAAGCTCTTTGAGATTAGGGTCTATGTCACATTTATCTGTCTTTAGATCATAGGAACACAGATAGAACCAGAAGGGGGATCAGAGATCATCCAATCGAACACCCTCATGTTCCAAGTGAGGGAACCCAGGCATAAGGACACTAAATGACCTGTCCAAGGTGCCACAGACAAAACCAGAAAGGTGCAATTTGCACCGAGATCCACTGATGCCAGAACTATTATCACCCTTTCCACTGATCCACACCACCTCCATGTCTCCCGGGCCTGGAAGTTGAAGTTATAAGGTACTTTGATGAATATAATTGGATGAAATCTGTTTGTCCTTAATCCAATGGCCTGATTTCCATGCATTCCACCTGCATTTCTTCTAGGACTTAGCCAGGAACTAAGACTCTAAGAAAGAAAAAGACTAATTCAGGGTCATATAGCTGATGAATGGCAAATTCAGGAGCCAATCCAAATCTTTAGATTCCAGTAGGTTTATAATTATGCCTGACCAAGCCTATGGCAAATTAAAGTCACGACGCCCCACACAGCAGAAGAAAAAAAAGCCAAATGTTTGGGAATGATTTTGGAGACAGATGTAACTGGAAAGGTCACGGACATGGCTGGCATCTAGGAAGGTATTAATAAGCTTGTGGAAGTAATTGGAGCAAAGTCTTTTTATGTAAGACTCCCATTCTAACCACTGTTTGGCCCGAGCCTTTGGAAAGCTCCATAATGAGAATTGAAGTCAGAGCCATTGGAAAGGCAGAAGGCCTTGCTGATTGTTGAGGTTGTTTGACCCCTTCTCTGGCCAAACTGGCCAGCTCTCTGATTCTGTCCCCACTAAGAGGTATTATTTGGTGACCTTCTAATTTCCCATTCTTGAGGCAAGCTGGTAGTGTTTGTACTTCAATTGTTTTCCTTCATTCTAGTCAAATTTTAATTTTCAATCCTCCATTCTATCCCAGTGCAGATTAATTTGCTTTGGGAATTTCTTGGTTCTTAAGGTATGTTAGTCCAGGTGGCCCAAAAACATTGATGGATAGATGCCTGCCCATCACAGCCCTCCCACTTTAGATGAATTAGACCTTGAATCATTCACTAGATGATGAAACTTGGTTTTCATGATAATTAGTCATGTACAGTTCTTTGGAGGTAAACAAAAACCTTTCCAAATTAAGCAGATGTGGAGGTCTGAGAGACAGCATGTCCTTTCCCTCTAAACACCAGATCTTGGGGACTAGGGAAGGCAGACTTTGAGTACTGGCTTTGGATTCAGTGGGCCTGAGTTCAAAATCCATCTCAGCTCTGTCTTATCTGTATGTCCCTGGCTATGTTGATTCCTCTCCGTTGGCCTGAGTTTTCTAGCCTCTATAATGAGAAAATTGAACCAAATTCATACAATTTTCATTTGGGAAGGCATATTTAAGATAATATAATCCATGCCTTACCTGAAGCAATATCTCTGCAACATCCTAACCAGGTAGTCATCCAGTCTCAGTTTACAGATCCCAGTGATACGGAACTTCCAAATTTGGATAACTGATTACTAGGAAGTTTTCCTCAGATTGAGCCCAATTCTGCTTACTTTTTTTCCCCAACAGAACACACTGAACATCAGAGAGTTTAGAAGCAAAGATTTAATGCTTAAGACTCTTGAGAGTGAAATGCATTTTATTATTTAATCTCACTGGGATTAATTTTTCTTTCATTTTATCCCAGGGGAATTAAATAGTAAAATCCCACTGGGCAATGCTTGAGGAGACTCAAACTCACAGTAAGACTGGTGTGTGCCCAGAGAAGGCTCCAAATGGAGGCAAGAGATGGGACTGATGTATCAGTGCAGAGGGCATGAATGACATATGTTAATGTGGCCATTATGGGAATTTTAATTGTACCCCAGCAAGCTAGTCAGGTGGAGAAGTTACAGCCATTGAGTGAAGCTCTGACTCAGGTGAACATGTATTCCTTTACAAACCAGGGAGGAAAGTGTCAGGACCTACAAATCATGGCTACTCACCTCTTATTTCTACCCATAATGAATATGGATGCACTTTGAAATCTATATGAAGAGGTGCCGAGCACTAGGTTTAAATGCATAAAGTAAGACAATATGCTGAAAATATTCCAATGGATCTGTGATCTCAATAATACAGCTTTCAACCCATCTGTGCTTGTTCAATCTATGTGAGTCATTTCCATGACCTTCCATAATAACACCAAAGGGGGTTCAACTAGCACCCTCAGAGCCTTACTTTACTTCTCTTCACATTGGGATAAAATTAGTGGAGTACTTGGGCTCTGCTGAATTCTCCTTTTCCCTTGTCACCAATCCATCTTTTCTGATAATCCATTTTCTTTAACAGCATCATTTATTCTTTGTAGTTCCTTATTTGTTAGGGTGTTGAATCCTGTTCATATCAATCATCAACTTTCCCATTGACCCTTAGATGTTACTCATTTTTAATTCTTCAGAAACTGTAGTGTTTGTTAAATGCCCCACCACCGAGGACAGTAGGATATTGGTATTAAAAAGATGGACATGGGGGCGGCTAGGTGGCTCAGTCAATAGAGCGCCGGCCCTGGAATCAGAAGGACCTGAGTTCGGAGCCGGCCTCCGACACTTAATCCACACAAACAAAAACCTAGCCGTGTAACCTTGGGCAAGTTACTTAACCCCAATTGCCCTAAAGGGGCGGCTAGGTGGCGCAGTGAGTAAGAGCGCCGGCCTCGGAGTTTGGATGACCGGAGATCAGATCCGGCCTCAGAAAATGAGCACTCACGCATAAATAATGACTAGCCGTGTA